>MVAQ01000270.1:0-26388 GCA_014825775.1 Krasilnikovozyma curviuscula
CCCCTATCCCCTCCCCTATCTCCTCCCATAGCACAACCCCCGTCCAACACCGCATCTATTCGCTTTAGGTCTTCTACTTTCTACTCCGTACCGTTTTTCATCTTGTTTACTTGCGATTGACTTCTGACTAGTGAGCATGTTATATCGCATGTTTCTTTTCCTAATGTGGTCTACAAGGAGCGCAAGAGTGGGTGGGGTATGTCATGTAGGTATTGTAATCGAGTTAATGCAGAGGGGTATAACGTTCTAATTTACAAAGAAGTGATGGCCTCAGAGAAAGACGCTCGTCACCTTGTCGCGGCTTTCTTATCCTTCTCCACTTGAAACGACGCGCCTTGGAGCGTCAGACGCGATGAAGTTGCCGGACGCTTGAGTGCGAGCTTCTTCTTTGGTATGGGAAGAAGAAGGTGATTTTTACAGGTGCTACAGATCCCGCATGGTGAGACATGGTCTCCGAAATACTGTGCGATCCCAGCTGTCAGACATTGTTGACTTCTGGCGATGTCAAAGACCTGCACGGGCGGAGAAGTCAACGTGAGCCTTGAAAGCAAGAGCAACCAAAGTCACTCATTAAAATCTCACCTCTTCTAATTTCCTATCCTCGATTGCGTACTGATCCATCAAAATATCGACCAAGTATTGACCCCCTGCCTCGACTTCTTTCGGCTGTAGCTTCTTTTCAATTCTATATTTGACCGCCCATTGTGAAGGTCTGGCTTTGATTCTACGCTCTTTATCTAATTTGTCCTGTGAGAGCGATCAAAGAAGCTTAAAATACGTAGCTCAGGAAGTAATGGATGAAATCAATCGTCTTACAATGATGTGAGCGACATCCTGGTGTTCCCAATGATCGAAGACTGGTCATCAGCGCTAGAAAGAGGCATAAGAAAGACCACAACACTTACTTTTCTTGTCGTATTTGACGCCAACAAGGCATCCTTATCAATCCTGTACCATCCATCTTCATCTTGTCTGAACAGAGCTGTCGCTTTGTTCTGAGGGAGATCCTGGCCATCAGCACTCATGAATTCAAACATAGATGGCCATCTCGATACTTAATTGAAGACGATGCAAAAGTCAATTAGGCTGACAACAGCGAATTACTGATCGTTCACTCACGAGCTTTAACCCAAGCAAACTGTTCTGTGATCTCGAGCTGAGTATACAACATAGCCAAAGTTGAGGGGTTGATACCATATTGATGACTGAGGACTTCGATATCAGCCTCATAGATGGAACCAGCATCGCGAGATTTGAAGTCGGGTAAGAACTCGCCGTGGATCCAAGAGCTGACCTGGGATGGAGTGATTCTGTGATACCAGGCTGCTCGATGGAGACTCAGTTTGTCAAGGTCGGAGAGAAATAAAAGACAAAATGATGGATTCCCATCACCTGTCAGAAATTGAGGCATCAGATATGATAGTACAGCCATAACCTAGCTGGGAAGAAAGCCACTCACGGCCAGCTCGCCCAAACTCCTGAGACCAGCTCTCGATAGAGCGAGGTACAGAAATATGAATCACATTTCGAATGTCATGTTTGTCGATTCCCATCCCAAAGGCGATCGTTGCAACGATGACTGTCAGAAGGAGGAGGAGCGGTCAGCTTTGCTAGTTCATTTTGAACCACGTGGAATGACCTTACTTTTGGTTTTACCATCATCCTTCATAAACCATTCCTGATTCGACACTCTTTCTGCATAAGACAACCCGGCATGGTAGACCCTGACGTTCAATCCAGCATCTCGCAAAAGATCTGTAATGAAGTGTGTATCTAGTATGGGATCCCGATAGGGTGAGAACCATGTGAGAGGATTGTCAGGTGCAATAGTCTGATAGGATTTGAGTTGTCAGGCACTCACCTCGTCTGGTTGAAGCGTAGACGATGGTAGCACCTCTCCGTTCCGGGCGTCTCAAAAGTTTGACCAGGAGATCAGCTCTGACTTCCAGTTTGGGATCACTACCGACTTCCTTTACATGCAAATGGAGACTATAGGAGAGTTCGAGATGACGAGAAATGGATGTCAGACTGGGCAAAATGAGATGCACCCTCGTGCCGACTCACTTCTTTCTAGCGGTTTGTACCTTGAATACTCCCTCTTCTGGAATATTAAACAGGGTTCTGATAGTCTCAAGGACATTTTGAGGTGCTGTAGCAGTGATGCACAAGATTGAATGTGCTTTGACTTCCGTTGCGAATTTCGCAACTTTTAGATATGCTGGCCGAAATGTATTTCCCCTGGAAGGAAGGACGGTCAAAATTGTGGATCTTTTAGATTTAGTTATTGACATTTAACCGATCAACTCACCATTCGAGAACAGCGTGGCTCTCGTCAACAGCTAGGAGACTGATGCTGGTCCTCTTGAGCATTGTCAAGAAATGCTTGTTATCAAGTCGCTCCGGAGATACATAGAGCAGCTTCAGTTTTCCAGATTCTAAACTATGTCCAATCGCCGCCAATTCGCCATGAGTTGTAGTTGAGTCAATCATTGCGGCTGGTATCCCTTTGGATCTGAGGGAATCGATTTGGTCCTGTTGTAGGATTAGTTTCAGCTTGTCACAGGGCATCAACAGCTGAACACTCACCTTCATGAGTGCTAAAAGAGGGGATACTACTATGGTTGTATGAGGCAACAGAAGAGCTGGTAACTGATACCTGTCAGAGCAAAAAGCATAAGCTCTTGTCAACCTTGGACAATCACAAAGCGCAGTGAGAAATATATACTCACAGCAAACTTTTTCCACCGCCAGTAGGAAGGACAGCAATAGAACTTCTGGCTTTGAAAGTAGCCATTCTGCCCATCACTGTAGAAGGATTTACACCCTCAAGCGGTGTGAGTAGCCTGGCAACCACAGGTCGCTGCACATCTCGCAGAGCAGGGAACCCGAACAGCTTTTTGAGAACCATTTCTGCCTCCTTAATCATTTTGGATCTAAGTTACGGCTGGGTTCAGGACCAGCACCTTATCAATCCAGAGCGCGAAGCTTTTCCGAGGCAAGCACAGCACCAATGCCTGACACCAGCTATTCCCACTCAGCTCCCACTCAGCCCAACACTTCTTCTAGCACAGTTTGAAAAGACTCTCGAATCTTAGCTGAACGATATTTCTGATTTTCCTGGTTGGGCGTTCTGCGCGTCTTGCAGCTCGGCAAGTCTTGCAGCAAACATCCAAAACGCTAAATTGATTCGAAAGCAGGAGAGGAAGTCATTTCAGCAACTTGAACCTTGTCAGCGTGGTAAGGTGAAAGTGTGCCCAGAATGGGGATCCACTCGTTCCATCCTGTTCCCTCTGCTGCCATCCCCTTGCCCGACGAATCCCTACCACCGACACATCTCTCAGCAATCACTGGTAGCTTAGCAGGCTCGACCAACCCTCCACCGGTCAAATTGAGAAATAGGTCTCTCAGTCGATCTCCAACCAGGTCAAGGTCGAACCCACTGGGAGCGTCGTCGTCAGCATCAGCGGCAGCAGCGTCTTCGTCGTCGAGTGTCCCGCCAACAAGCTACACAACACAGCTCAGCGACTTGTTATTGAGTGCCGTGGTACCAGGCATTCCTAAATCAAATCCGAATGCTGCATCCGCCCAGAAGTCCTCTTCGACAGCCACCTTCAGCTCGACCCGTCCTCCCTTGACCTCCAAGGCGGTCGATCTCAACTTGACCACAACAACACAGAACTTCAGAGCATTCGTTATTAAGATCGGATGGATATTTTGGATACAGGATCGAGTCGAAGAAGTCGTTTTCTGGAGGAGAGCTGATCGAAGTGCCGTTTTCATCTTGGTGTGGGGCATCGTCAGTTTCTACCCAAGACTGTTGATCTTTTTACCCATTCTTGCCACACTGGCGGTATCTGTGGTCGGTTACCAAGACAAGCAGCGGATAGAGGCGATTGTCACCGCTAGTGCTGCAGAGAAGAAGAGTTTGAGGGAGAGGAGAAGGAAGTCGAGTAGCGGCATCCTAGAGGAGTTCAGTCCATCAGTAGAACTATTCGACAATGATGACGACGTCTTTGGATCATCAAGTCTGCCACCAAGATCATCATCCTCGTTCTCAATCGGTACTTTAGGAAGATCGAACAGCATCAGCAGTATCGCCGGAAGACCAAGCAGCGGCCATGCCCCCAGAGCCAACTCCATCTCTGGCACTTCCATCACAGCAGATCAACCTACTCTTCCCCCGCATGCATCAAAAACAGCCATAGTTGAGCCACAGGGTCTTTCCAAGACGTACTATCAGAATATCCAAGGGATCCAGAACCTGATGGGGCTATTGTGAGTCAACATACCTCTTTCTGTCCAGCTCAACCACAGCCGCGTTTGACGACTATCACGGATTTGGTCTATTTAGTGCCGTAGGATATGATATTGTTGCACCTTATACCCCTCACCTCTCCACCCCCCCAGCTGTCCTTGTCCTCTCTGTTTTCACTTTGACACTGGTTATCACGTTACCATACATCCCCTTACCAGCAATCCTTCTTCCCATCGGCTGGCTACCACTTCTTCCGTTCTCACCCATCTTCTTCTACTTCCCGCCAACTTCACTACTACAAAAGAAGATCAAACTGCAGATAGCCAACTCTCATCTGCAAATCTTGACTGATCTGATCCCTGTCTCTCAACGTAGCTTACCGCTCAGGACGCTTTCAGTTTTCGAAAATCAAAGGCTGCTACCACCAAACAATTATACGGCTATCGCGTTAAGACTCGGAGAACGTGGTGCTTGGACAGCGAGAGATGGGGCTCCGCTCGTGCCCAACACTCTAGACGATCAGATCCAGCCCTTATCCGTCGGTGGATTGGATGATGTCGAGCTCGATGATGGATGGGAATGGGTCATTAGTGAAGCTTGGAATATCGACTGGGTTGGATCTTGGATTCCAGAAGATGACGTTGACTTGGGTTAGTGACCATCTCATGCTAGGCTTAACTTAAGCAGAGTACTGACAGTAACACACTGCAGACGGCTGGAGTTACAGCGATGATTTATGGCAAGCAGGAGGTGGTGGAGAGAAAGTGACGCGAAGGCGACGATGGTGGAGGCGGGCAGTCCAGGTCAACGCTAGGGAAGGACCTTGAGGGAACAATGAATAATGTCACGAATAAAACGATTCTATTGTCTTGTAGCTCTTAGTATAGGTTGATTTTCATTTTCATTTTCTCTGTCGACGGTTTGAACGCTTGAAACTGCTAGGAATAGGACGCGTTCTTCGAAATATTCTCACAGCGACACCCATCGTGATAGGCTGGCCTCAACAGAGGCACCATGCCTCCCTCAAGAAGCTGTGCCAACCCACTGATACTTCAATGGCTACAAGGTACGTCTTGGAGCTCTTGATATGGCTGGAAACCACATGGCTGACGTTCAGCGCTGTTCCTCGTTTCTAGAATTTAAGCAGGAGGCTGCAGATGCCGAGTCTCAAGCGGTTCATGCGTACACGAGAGCTATTAGAAGCTTGCTAGCGTATCCAATCCCGATTCCTCACCCTTTGGATCTGACGAAGCTCGAGTATATTGGTTCAGGAATGGCAGGGAAGCTGTTAAAGAAGCTAGAGAGGTGGTGCAAGGACAATGGACAGCCAATGCCTCTTAGAGAAGGTCAGTCGTCCGATTCTTTCAGTTTCAGTTCCAGTTTCATGTTCAGTTACACTCCGGTCTTCGGCAATGTCAACATAATTATCTCCGTGGAATATGGGCTGACTCCTTCCGACGCCTTCCACCTTCTGTACGTTGTTCCTCAGCCGAAGCCAGGAACGCTAATACAGCAGCTGGAATGATAGAAGCAGAGACGCTTCAAATGGTTCAATCTCAGAGTCAGCTTCAACTCAAAAACAGGTCGTCTTCCACCGCCACTAATTTTGTACCCAAGCCTAACACCATGACATTTGCCCTCGTCTTGGCTATGTCCTCTTCATTTGGTGGCTTGGACTGCCCTCAAGAACAACTACAAGAAGTGTACTCGGGTAAAGAAGAGCTGGTCAAAATGATCGAGGACAATCGATGGTGCGACCGATCAACTATCAGAGAAGACTTTAGCAGAAACATGAAGACATTGTTAACAAAGGATCTTGTGTACATGAAAGGCAGACCACAGTTGTGGTGCCTTACTGCTAAGGGAAGGTGAATTGAGCTGGTTGCTCCTGATCACCATCGCCTGAACACTCAACTGATACCCTCGGGTCCTTTGTTAGGGAACTTGCCAATCGTCTTTGGCCTCAAGTTGATTTAGGTCAAAATCAATCGCCGGGTTCATGTTCTTACCCTCAACGTCAACAACCTCCGTCTCTTTTAGGGGCGACGCCGACCCTTCTCATCTCTCCATCACAAGAGAGTCGTCTCACATCCACTTTCTCCATTCTCTCTCAAGCACCTCTATCAGTTAACAGAGAGCAATCTGGCTCATCTGCCTCAATATCTAAGTCAGCTCCTCCACCTACGGTTCAGGACTTTCCAACCTTCCAACCGACCATCTGGGGTTTTGGCACATACGATATCGTCCTTGTCATCGACGTCAGAGAGAAACTTGATTTCCGTAGGCTAGAACAAAGTGGAATTCGTCTTGAAGGCAGATCTTTAGCGCTGTGCGACTACCTCTGGATCGCACAAAGTCGGCATGGGTACGGGGAATGCGTTTTAAACTGGGGCATTGAGAGGAAAAGGATGGATGACTTAACGAAGAGTATTGTTGATACCACATCTAGATATCGAGAACAGAAGGTGAGTCTTTTTGTATCAAACCCTTTCTCTTTTCATTGCAATTCGTGGATCCTCAATAGTTCGCGTCTAGTTCCGTCTCACAAATTCAGGTCTTTCCCATCCGGTCTATCTCATCGAAGAGTTTGGAGGAAGAGCCTTACCTGCTGGTAAAACGAGAGAATGGGATCCTCAAATCACCACTGCGATCTCGCAAACTCAACTGATAAACAACTTCAGGCTCAAATACACAAAGTCCAAAGAAGAGACTGTCAAGTACCTCGAAAACATGCACCACGAGATTGTTTACATCATGCAGGCGAGCTGAACTCTGTCCTTTCACCTTCACGGAGATTTACAACGCTGACACGACATCTTGTTGTTTTCTTAGTATGCCGATCTTCACGTCATCTCTGATCAGATCATCAGCCAAGTCTCCTCTCTGAAGCAATTTCAATCTCATCTCCAGGCCACGCAACCCTGCACGCCTTACTACATCTCCTACAGTGCTTTCACTTCTATCAACACGAAGAGAGTAACCGTTGGTGAGACCTTCACCAAAATGTTGTTAGCGATAAATGGAATGAGCGTCGAAAAAGCATCTGCTTTCATCACTGTGTACCCTACTCTTTCGAGTCTGAGGAGAGCTTTGGTGGAAGCCGAGCAGCTAGAGATGGATTACAGGCGGGAGGTTGAATCTAAAGGTGGTCGCGTCGGAAAGAAGAAGAAGGAAGGGGAGATTGCGATCCCACTAGCGGAGAATTTCTTAACGAGCATGTTTAACAAGAGTGAGGTCGGGAAAAGGGAGGTAATTGGCCCTGAGTTGAGCAAAAGGATATATGAAACATTCTGCTGAGGACGCCTCAGAACGCTGCCTTGTTGTATGATTTTGTTTTTCTTTGTAGAATTAGCCTTAATGAAACTTTAATGCCATAAATTCCTATAATTTATATTCTCTTGCCTATGGTGCTGTTTAGTGATGCTGACAACAAGATGCGCGCCCAGCGCATTCTGTTGAAAGCTTCTGTTTGGTGTTAATTTAGGCGATACTTATCCTTATAATCCTTGTTGAGAACCATTCATAAGTCTCTGAAGGGTCCAACAAAACAACGCTGAGCTCTAGTATGTTGTTTGACTTTGCCAGATATTTTCCCACGATCAAAACTAATACAGCTGCCCACGCGCTTGTCCAGCTGGTGACTGGGGCGTTGCGGACGTTCCAGTCAGTCAACTTTCATTCTTTTAGGTGAGTAAACAATTACACCTTGGTGTTGTATTCGTCTCTGCTGGGAAATTCTGACCAAGACCCTGTTTTCCTCATCCTTTCAACCCCAATCGTCAACTCTCCCTCAACCAACAGTTAGCTAAAATGGAAAACGATCAAGTCAGTACAGCGTTCTTATAGTCATGAAATAGCAACCCAGAGGAGGCAGGCATAAAAATTTGAGAGGGAGTAGGGCGTTGGCGAGAGAAGTAATGGAGGTGGAACGGCGTTGGTGGAAGGGATCGATTGGCGGTCGACACCGCGAAGGTCATGGGTGGACGAGCTTACCGTTGTCGCTTGGAGGTGCTGCTTAAAGCTGGTTTGGACTGTGGTTGGGAATCAGGGGCTCTATTCTCAAAGGCGTGATAAATTACTGTGTACTGACCAAACTCCTGCTCTCCCTCTGCAACTGTTCCAACCGTTCCAACTATGGTTCTCAACACATCTTGACTTCACCGTCCTCACCCGATTGTCCTCTTGGTTCAAATATCATCATTATAGGGTGTTCTCGTCGATCTCTACGTTCCAAGAAAGTGCACTGCCACTGGACGATTGATCACCGCCAAGGATCACGCTTCCATCCAATTGACCGTCGGTCAGTACATGATTTCATGTTCTGGAAGCTTGTATGGGATGAAAAACTGATCTCGGACTGTTTCAAAATGTTCCTTGCTCTTTTCTTACAATGCGGCACATCCGACTTCCGCCTATTTATGTCACCTTCATTTACAACTACAGCTGACGTTGACGCTTCCGGTATTGCCCTCAAGACCGGTGGAACCACCATCGCTCTCTCTGGTGCCGTCCGTGCCAACGGTGAGGCTGATGACTCCATCAACAGACTCGCTACTCAGGCCGGTTGTGAGTAGACCATACCACACATTTCTCCTCCATGAAATTGTGCTAACTGTTTTATTCCCTTTGTAACGTAGTGCTCCGCAACGTCTGGAGCGCTTCCAAGTAATCTGTATTAGATTATTTAGGGCTGTGATTTTTTCTTTTTTGGAATGGAGGGGAAGCGGAGACAAGCAGTAAACCTGCAATTCATTCTCAGTGTGAAGATGAATATGTGACTTGGCTCTTCGGAACCTTTGAAATTTCCTCTTTCCTCCGCAAGGAAATGTGCAAAATCATCACGAGAAAGAAATCCAGTTGCTGCGACGCCGGTCAGTCCTATTGCGTCCACGCAGGCATAAAGCACGATTTCCCTATTCCCTAGCCTTCATGCCGATTAACTAGCGGAATTGTGTCCTGATTTGCTCCAAAAGACCGGTAAATTTTGTGGTTAAGTGGCGTGCTATAGCAGAGTGTACTTTAAACGGTCCCCATATTCGCGGTTTCCCAGCTACACTCATTCAGTTACTCATTATAAATTTAGATATTAATTCATCTTCCAACCATGTCAAGGCCTGAGCATTTGGCTCCACCGGAAATCTACTGTGAGTAAGAAGATCCTCCTTCAGCAGCCATGTTTCAGTAAATGATACTTGTAATTTTTCCAGATGACGATAAAGAAGCTTCAAAGTATACCAACAGGTAATGTTCTATGCACCACATTTCTACGGAGCTAGTTATGCTGATCTGTGCCCTTCTCATAGCTCTCGATACCAAAAGATCCAAGCGGACATGACTCTTCGATGTTTGGAGCTGCTAGCACTGCCGGAGGAAGAACCAGCTTTCCTGTTGGATATCGGATGTGGGTCTGGTCTTAGTGGTGAGATCTTGGAGGAGGAAGGACACGTTTGGGTCGGAGTTGATGTTGCTCCAAGCATGTTAGGTGAGTTCAAGAAGTTACATCTCCAAAATTGACTTTCTGATTCTAATTTGAATTATCTAACTTCAGAGGTGGCTTTGGATCGAGAGGTGGAGGGAGATTTGTTCCTGCAGGATATTGGACAGGGCTTTGGATTTAGGCCGGGAAGTTTCGATGGAGCAGTTAGGTGCATTAACGATTCTCTCCTTCTAAGCAGTCTCTTCTCCCATGCTTATCCTCTTGCTTTCCTTTACATCCTTTCCTTAGTGTATCTGTTATCCAATGGCTCTTCAACGCCGATCAATCTTCACATTCTCCACCAGCACGACTACTTCGATTCTTCACAACCTTACATTCTGCCCTGAAACGTCCTTCAAGAGCAGTTCTTCAGTTCTACCCAGAGTCTGATGATCAAGTTCACATGGCGCTGTCAATGGCGATGAAAGCAGGTTTCGGTGGTGGTTTAGTCGTCGACTTTCCGAACTCGAAGAAGGCGAAGAAGTTCTACTTGTGTTTGATGGTTGGTGGGGGTATTTCGGAAGGAAGTGCTGCTTCCAAGAAGCAGGAATTACCCAAGGGGTTGACTGGGGATGAGGATGGTGCGATGGTCAAGAACGAAATGAGAAGGACGCAAAAGAAGCAGAGAGGAGATAGAAGGAAAGGTGTCAAGGAGAGTTCTAAGGACTGGATTCTCAGGAAGAAGGAGCTCTACAGAACGAGAGGGAAGGAAGAGTGAGTTTGCGCTTCGCTACTGTCTGCCGTCATTCAACACAAGCTCACTAAGCTCGTCATCTTTGCTGGTCCCCTTCAGTGTACCTACTGATTCCAAATTTACAGGACGAAAGAGAAAGGCCCGTTTCTAGATACCCACCATACTGTTTTCTTCCTTCACGGCCGTCACGATATACCATACCTTCAGTTGCCTCTGGATTCCTTTGTTTACATGGAGGGCGCATAGCGAAACAGCAAAACGAGTGCATTTTTTCATCTGAAAGTGCAAGATGATCTCTAAACAACTGCCTGGACGAATCTTCAAGGGTTCGCAACTAAGAGAATCTAACGTTTACGAGTAGAGTGGCGCTGATACCTCTCCGAGAAAACTTTCCGCCAAAGGCGCCTCTAAACATGATCCCTGCATTAGCCCTTCCAGCTCTCCGGACACAGACTGAAGGCTAGCCAGACTCAACACTTTACTACTCAACCTTCCTTGAATCTCTGAACTCTTCATTGAGGTTCAAAATTCAATCAAACTTCGTTTCACTATGTCCCTGTCCCTCGTCTCGTCATTATCCTGGGTTCCCAGAGGTAAACCTCTCCAACACCCCGCAAAATACGCACTGGATTCTGAAGAACTGAAGAGGGTGTCGGCATTAGCTAGAGTTGAGCTCGAAGATGCCAAAGCTGGACTTGAGAAAGCTGAGGGAAAAGGCATCAAAATGATGGGAGACGATGGCGATGATCAAATGGAAGATGAAGATGGCGATTGGGAAGAGTGAGTTCCATCTTCTACTGTCTTGAACTGGTGCTTTGTTTGGTTGGACATGATGCTTTGAGATCGCTTTACCTCTCTGAGCAAGATGAAGATTTTCGTCGTTGCGGACAACCAACCATTTTCTCTCCTGATCCAACCAACAAAGCATCTTCTTTGATCTCCTTACATCATTTCCCTACATAGCGAAGTATATGTTGACATTTGTGAATTCGTTTTGTGACGATTCTTAGCGACTCTGACGAAAATGAAGACGACGATTCAAGAAAGGACGCTGACGGTGACGAGTCAATGAGTGTTGATGAAGCTCCGGCAGGACCTCAAGATCCAACAGATCTATCTGCCTACAATTTGGATAACTACGACGAGGAGGAAAGCTCGAGTGCTGGTATGCGTGCTCGCCACTTCACCATTCCACCTATAATCTGATCTTTCTTCTGTCGACAGCTATGGGTGCCTTTAGTAACATCAAAGGGTTGACATATTATAGAACTGAGGCGGATGATCCATACATTACGATGAAGGAGGTTAGTGACTTGTGTAATATCTGGAGCACATTTGCACATTGCTAACCTTTGTTGTCTGCTCGTTACAGGAAGAGGAAGAAGATGAGCGAGAAGCTCTGGAAGTGCTGCCGACTGACAACATGCTGGTCATCGCCAAGACCGAAGACGAAGTCTCTCAGCTCGAAGTCTACATCTACTCCGACCACGAAGAGAACCTCTTTGTCCACCATGATTTAATGCTTCCTTCCTTTCCACTCTGTCTTGAATGGCTTGACTTTCCACCGGCTGGTCCATCAACCCAAGCCAACCCACGCGCCGCTGGCAACTACATCGCTGTCGGTACATTCGAGCCTGAAATCGAGATCTGGAACCTGGATACCATCGACGGACTGTACCCTGACACGATCTTGGGTCGACCTGATAAGACGAAGGCTCATGTTCCAACTCCAGTTGGAACAGGAAAGAAGAAGAAGAAGATCATCAAATCCAGAGTCTCGAATCAGGAACACCATGTCGACGCAGTATTGTCACTCTCTTGGAACAGCCAACATCGGTCTCTCTTAGCATCAGCATCAGCAGACAAGACAGTCAAGCTTTGGGATATGTCAAGAACAAGTGTGGATCAACAACAATCAGCTGTCAGATCGTTCGATGTGCACTCCGATAAAGTTCAATCAGTCGAGTGGAACAAGAAGGAGTTATCTACGACGCTGCTGACCGGCAGTTACGACAGGACAGTCAGGACATGGGATACTAGAAGCCCTCAGGATGGTGTTGTTGCTCACGTTGAGAGTGACGTCGAGGCTCTCAAGTGGGATCCTTGGGACTCTTTCTCGTTCTATGTAAGTCAGAGAGTTGTTTACTTCGGATTGCATTCAATTGTAACTCATCAATCTGTATACTACGGCAGGTATCGCTTGAATCTGGTCTTATTCTCTCATATGACTCACGTACCATGTCATCTTCGAAATCCTCCGAATTCTCCACTGTGCAACCTAAATTCACCATCTCAGCACACACTGGTGCCGCGTCATCTCTGGATATCTCACCTCACGTGAAGGGATGTATAGCGACTGGTGGAACAGACAAGACAGTCAAAATTTGGAATGTCAACGAGGACAACTTGGAGACTTCTGGAAAGAGGGATGTATCATTGGTCTGTAGTAGAGATCTCGAAGTGGTAAGTTATTCCAACTTCTCAGATCTTGCTATCCGCGGAAGCCATTGCTGACACGTCGAGCTTTGCTACTTCAGGGCAAAGTCTTCACCCTCGCCTTTTCGCCTGATGATCCGCTGGTCATTGCAGCCTCAGGTTCCAAAGCCAAGCTTCAAGTGTGGGATGTTTCTACCAATGTCGGTGCCCGAAAAGCGTTTGGGGACCGACTGAGAAAGGCTGGCAAGGAGTTGAGGGAAGCCAGGGCAGGGCAGGGAGTTATCGGTGTTGCTGATGATGATGAGGATTCTGAGGATGAAGGTGATATGGAATAGGGCTTGCTATAACTTTTGACGACAGCATTACGAACTTGTTTACTGGACTGGAATGGTGGCGGCTAGGCGGCATGTGTGACAGAACCTGAATGAATGGGGCACAGTATATCTCGGCAACTACAAAAGTAGAAAGTTTACCTAACGAAGGATATTACAGAGTGTACTACAACGGTTCAATAAATTGTACAATGTCCTCTCTAAGCACTGACGGCCTGCATGGCTTCACCTCTAACAACTGACGAATAGCTCATCATACCACACCCTCCCCTACCAATAGCTGCCTTCTCCCCTCCAACCTCGGAGGAATCAATCTTTTCCCAGTCGTCATCGTTGTCCATCGACATGAGTTGGTGGCTGTTGATGATTCCGGGTGCCATTGGTGGGCTGGGGAAGTCGTCGAGCAACAAAGCTGAAGGGGCAGAGACAACGACAAAATCAAGCCTTTGGGCAGGTTGATTCGATACTGTGCATCAAATTGGAAGATCCAGCTGTGTGTTAGTCTTGTATTGCCCAGGTAAACTTCAACAGGGGCGAGTCAGTGTCGACACGTACCCCGTCCCTTCTTGACTCGAGTCAGATCAAGCTCCCACTTCAGCCCCTCGGCAGACTTCTTCTCATTTACACTAGCTCCATCCTGAGTCCAGCTCTCATTACCGTATGCAGGGGTAGCGACGAGCTCTCTGCCTTCCTCGATGTCGAGAGGGTGCAGCGATGGCTGGGATTTGCCTGAGATCTTTTGGACTGCTGGAACGACAGGCTTAATAGATCGTGACCGGGTCATGAATGATAGTTAAGAAGAGGCTATAAAGGTGGTGGTTGTAAGTACGAAGGGGGTTTTGGGATGACTGGTGCTGGAGACTGGGGCGGTTTGGTGTTTGGATCAGCGCCCCTTAGTGACGCGCGCTTCGAGGTTCATTCTTGTTGTTTACGCCTCAGCGGAAGGCGGCTCAATGTCCGGTATAAATGTCAAGAAAATGATGGACGCGATCGATGTTTACCAAATGGTAGCAAAAGATGAGGTTGTGTTTGGCTTGCAATTTAGCTCGTAGAAAAAATAAAATCATAACGGCTTCCAAACGCTCTGGCACGGACGCTCTTACTTCGTCATTTGTCGCCGTCATCTCCAACTCGAACCTTCCAGCCTACGAGCAAGCTCCAATTTTCGCAGCTAACTTTATCATACCTTGTCATGAGGAGGATGGGAGATTGGCTGAGTTGTGTTTCAACCGGCGTCGAAGGAGTGAAGCTGATGTCGAAGTGAACCTTATGCTGGGAAATAATCAATTTGAGATAGGCTGGCCGAGCAATGATCGACAAGAGTGTGTCATAAGCTGTCGTAAGTTTTCAGTGACGGCTCAATCACCGACGCGATCTGCGTGCAGAAAATGCTTGTCAGCACACAGCTGAGCTGGTCTGAGAATCCAATTTCCCTACTGACCAGTGAGATAGCTCGTCATATCTTTACATGGATGAAAGCTCTTGGGGGGATAGGTTTGGGGTATCCTGGACTGCGATTCTCTGTCGGAAAAAGGACGACAGTGGGCTTCCTTCAGTTTAAGGGGAAATCCACTGCATAAAGAAAGATTGGCTCACGGTCATGAGTCAAGAAGACCGCCCCTCCAATGATGATACCAGCGACGAAAATGCCAGCAACGATCCAGCCCCAACTGCTCGCCTTGAGCATCCAGTGGGGCAGCTTCTTCTTAACGTCATTGCCTTCACCCTGCTGGGCCTCAGCATCTCTTTCTAATAGGTTTGATCGTTCGTTGTGTTGGACAGTTGAAGACGAGGTGGGTTTCTTCGACGAAGAGGATGGAGCAGCTGATTTCGAGGGGGACGAAGCAAAGGCACCAGAGAAGCCTGTTGAGAATGCTGCTCGGTGATCCTTCTTGGGTGTCGTTTGGATACTTGAAGGTGTTGAGACTGACATTCTTTGAGAATATTTCACAGATGAAAGTCGAACGTCAGACGACGAGACCAGACCAGAGCAGCGGCCCAGCCAGTTTCGTTTCGTCAGTGGCGCACTGGCCAGATGTAAACAAGAAAAGACTCTGGGGGTGTCTTTATACGGGATACAGAAGGCAATGTCACTTCATTTGTAGGGTTCTTCAATTCCAAGGTGAATGGCATGGGAAATTGAAACAGGAGCAGCAGTTAGAGTAGCGGAAGAACTCGATGCTATATCAAAGAAGCCTGTAGCTTTACAAATGATGAATAACTTCTACTCCAGCTTGGTACTGATCTGTGTTCGAGAAGTCGAGAAGAGAACTTGGCACGTTGCCGTATTGTCTGTTTTGATCCGAGTACCCGCTTACCCCAATGATCTTAGGTGCTGTTCAATCTGTTCTATCCGTTCTCCCAAATTGTCTCTCACTCTCTCTTTCACATGGTATAACTATTTCTAACCGTCAATGGTCCGGAAGGCTTATTTAATTGAGGTGCTTCCATCTCAGGGCTGAGATCTCACTTTCATCTGTTTATCTCGTTTTCAATTTCAACAAGACAGCATCATTATAGTTCTCAAGTATAGTATTGAAACTATCTTCAGAACCTCCTGAGTCGTGTTTGTTGTCATTCCTCCAATATTTTCGTCGAGCAGAACCCTAATTCGCGAACGCCATTTCAATTCTGAGCTATTGAGCTTTTCAACCAGTAACAACCATTTTTTATCTTCGAGGTGAAGAACGATATTTGAAGGATATTAAGGCTGATAGTACTATCCTGAAGTTATGGCTTCAAGGTAAGCTGATCTTCTGTGCTCGTTGAATGACCGACTTGAAGCCGGATTGCGCTCTCTTAGTGTTTTCCCGTGCTAATTCTTTCTTTTTCACATGACACAGGCCTTGGAATGAAGGCAAATGGGAGCCTTTACCCAAGGTGAGTACCTGTTGGTAGCTTGATGATGTGAAGCGGGCTGTAGAAGTTGGAAACATAGCTGGTTTTGTTGCTCAAGTGGCTAATAATATGTTTTAGATGGAAATACTGATATTTTTTGCGAAACTCTTGCATTTTCTCTCAGATCATATACGGATTTGTCACAGTAAGTGAAGACGAAACTTCTGTGGGCATCGGAGCAGTTCTGAGCCCAACACGTTTCCCTCTTGCAGTATCCCTTCTCGCCTTCCAGCCCATCTGCAGTAGCACCGGTGTCAGCGACACCTGCAACGTACGACCTGTCTTCAGATCAAGATGATTCCCCCATTTCCAATATCAGCATCAATAGCCCAGTTGCCCTCCTCAACGAATCTCAGACCGGTGTCGAAGGGGGAGATATTCTGAACCTGGATTTGGCAAGTATTGCTTCTCCAGCTCTCGGTCTGCCTGGTATACTTACGACAGTCCCATATTCAGGCACCACTGGAAGTAGGTGATGAAGTGTATGCATTCGAGAAATTCTCAGGTCGACAAGGGATCTCCAGGAAGCCCACCGTTTGGTATCGAGGCTACATCCTCCAATCACCTACCCTCCCCGCGACGTCCCACGTCAACAATGCCACCACTAACTTCCTAGCCGCCGTACCAGAGAAAGCAACACCGGAACCACCAACCGTCATCATGGGCGTCTTCCCTGCCGAGTTCATCCACCATCGAGAGGAACTGGACGACGCTGAGGGCAAGCTGAGCGCTGCGTTCTTGGCGAGCAGAGCCGATACCTTGATGAACGGAATCAATGGAAACGGTCATGCGAATGGGCATGCTAACGGTACATCAAGCGTCGTGGACATGAACGGCAGAATGGCGGTTCTGACGGAAGAAGATGAAGAGGAAGAAGGCGTTGCAGATCAACAACAGACCAAGAACAGCCCCAAACAACGCCAAACGGAAGAAGCGCAGGAACAGTCTGTTGTTGTGGAGAAACCAGCTCCGCCTATGCCGAGCTTGAAAGCTGGAGATGAGACTGTCAGGGGAGTACTTGAACCGCTTGTCGATGAGATAGCTTGTGCGCTGCGAGAGTGGTACGCGGTAAGTTCTATAATTTCTCTCGCAATCTGTGATAAAATGTCTACCGTCTCTAATATTGGCTCTACCTTTACAGAACCTGTTCCTTTTCCTACAACGACGCGACTACGAGCTTTTCCACACTGTCAGAAATCACATTGAACAACTACACCTTGGCCGTCGACAACTTTTAGCACAAAATTTATCGGAAGATGAGCTTCAGGCGCTAAGAAAGGAATGTGTCGCGCGCTTGGTCAAGAGCAATGTCGCCCAAGGTCTCGAAGTCATTGTCCGCCATCCGATTTGGGGTGGATTGGTGACTGTTGAGAACGAGGGTAGATTAGACAGAAGAAGCTGGGTTAGCGGTATTAGAATGTATGCCATGCAGGTGAGTTACGCGGATGTAGATGTTCCATGCGTCACTCACTCACATGTTACTGTTTCGTTGCCCTTGTTCGCCCAGGTCGCGTTGGCATATATCGACATCTCACCTGTTCTCAGCCTATCTCCAAGGGCTGAAATGAACAACAAATACGAACTTGGACCTCAATCATCATCAGCTGGTGCCTTGCTAGGGATGACACACTCCAGTTCCATCTCCACACTGCACGCCACTTCCAATGGCAACACCAACACCAATGACCGTGCGCTAGGCTACCAGAACTCCAACGGACTGACTTCCCCTGCGGGAGTAACGAAGTTTATTGAGGCACCTATTATTCCCCCAACCACTGCTGGAAAATTCTTCCACTGCTTTGTCGACCTCAGAGCCTATGTGGCCAACGTCTGCTCACCGGGAGAAACATCAGAACTGTTCTTCTCTATCTTCAACAAATCCGACAATCAATTCATCACCGAAGAGCGACTGGTGATTATGAACCACCAAGGTGTTCCTGTCAGAGGGTCGTCGTCCCTCGGAAAGAACGTCCAGACCCTGTTCAAGGATCTTGGCCAACATGAAGTCAACAGTGAGATTTGGCTAGTCTGCAGGATCGTTAGATGTGGTGGAATGAAGATCTCACCAGTGGTGTCCAGTGGAGCTGCTGTTGCGCCAAGCTCAGGGTCGATCCGATCCAACAAAACATCGAACACTTCAAATGGTGCTTCTCCAGCTGGCGCTACCATTGGTCGGAAAGGGGTGATACCTCAGGCCTCACCTTCGCTCAACTCTGCGACTCATTACAGAAGACCTCTGGGCTGTGCGGTTTTGGATCTCAGCCAGCTTACCAAGACGGTCAAGGATGAGACCACTAAGCCCAAGGAATTCTCGATGCAAATTTGTGTCCCAGTGAATGAAGGAAAGTTCGCCAAGCTTCATGAAGATATCATTCATAATCGAACTAGAGAGTTTGAGAGGACTTCTAGGTCAGTCCTTTACATTGTTCTCCGGTGAGGCGACGCTAACTAGCTTGACGTTAATCTCAATAGAGCGGAAATGGTGGCAGTCAACGTCAAGTTCTTCTACGGAGAAGTCGCAACCATCGTCAAAGAAAATCCTACTCTTCTTCAATCAGTCCCCCTCACTTCTCGTTTCACCTTCCCTGACGTTGTCTTCCCCGGCGACGTTCGAAACGATGTGTATGTCAAGCTCTGGCAGGGTGACTTCTCATCATCAGCCGGAGCTGCAACGAATGTAAGAAAGGGGATGTCGACTCTTGGTGTAGGACCATCCAGCATTGGTCAATCCAACGTTCAAGTCAACATGGAAGTGCGAACCTTGGACGGTGGGGTACTGGACGATGTCATCTCTTACGGCTCAGGAGAGCCTTTTGTCAAAAGCTTTTCCTCATTGGTCTTCGCAAAAAACAACACTCCGGCATTTGGGGAAGTCGTCAAGCTTTCAATTCCAGAGAAGCTCATGACCCGGTGCCATCTTTACTTCACTTTCCGACAACGAGTGGCTAAAGACAAGACGGTCGCCATCGATTCGAACGGGTTGGAGAGACCATTCGCATTCGCATATTTTCCGCTCTTTCCAGACAGCCAGGCCTTTATTCCCGATGGAAGTCATACTTTGGTCCTCTACAGGGTCGATAAGTCCATCTCAATCACACCGAATCAGTACTTTGCAGCTCCAGCATTGCTACCAGTCGGAAGCGGCGTAGAAACTCTCAGGATTCCGACAACAGCAGCTAGGACGATGGTACCCCTTCGGGATTCGTTGATTATCCGATCTTCCCTCTGTTCCACAACCTTTACCCAGAGTGAAGTTTTGCTCCGGCTATTAAATTGGGAAAAAGGTGGTCTACTGCTTGACAAGATGGAACTCACCTCAGTCTTGAAGCAATTTACTTTTGTCTCCGAAGTTGAGATCGTGAAAGTCTTGACCCAAATATTCGACGCCCTCTTTGGGATTTTAATCAACAACCCTTCGGAACGAGTTGAGATCGAAGCTCTGGTCTTCTCAGCTTTGGTCATCGTCCTCGGCATCGTCCAAGATCGTCGATTCACAAACTTCAAGCCGGTCCTCGACGTTTACATCGAAGACCACTTCTCTTGTGCGTCTGCATCGTCCCACTTGATCAAGTCGATGAGCAGACTTCTAGCGGATCCAAGCAGTCAGCAACTACGTTCGGCTATCAAAGTCTGGTGAGCTTTCACTGTGTCTCGTCGATCTTCGATTGAATTCAATAATTTACTATCGTTATCATCTAGGCATTACATCTTCAAGTTCATCATTCGTGCTCGTGATTTGCAGAAGAAGCGTGATGTCGGCATGGGTGTTGTAACTGAGCATCTGGAGACCACGTTCAAGAAGGATCTTGCTGCTCTGCTTCGCGACTTTGATCGTCTTATGGCAGCATCGGAGCCGACCTCGATCATTGGAACTCAAACATTGGTTCGTGTTGAAGATGTTTTTGAACCGATGGCGATTCTGACAAGAGATTTTTTTTACTCAGGCGCTACAACATTTTTCTTCCATTCTTCCCGACTTGGCAAACTGTTTTGGTGCTGCAGAACTAGCAGACATCGTAATTTCCTTCTCAGACTCTGTAAGAGCTGGAAAAGGTAAAGCGGTCATCTGGAAGCTCATTCTTCACCTTCAAACTGCCAAATCGATCGTCTTTGACGATGCCAAAGCTCGAGCTTCGTTAGCGCCAGCGTTGGTGCGATGGGTCAAGCCACACCTGGGGAAATACCTAGAAGATGATATAGTTGGCCAGTCTGATGTTGAATCTGCGCGTGATACAGCTCGAATTGCCTGGCTAGAAGCGACAAGACTGTCTGTCACAGTGGTAGCTGTCATGCTCGACAAACTTCAAGAATTCTTGATCTCACCAGCCATCTCTGAGAACCGACAGGCTCTTGCTCAAGAGCAAGACAATATAGATTATGCTTTGACTCTTTTACCGAAGTAAGCAGTGTTGCCGCTTTCTTTCCCCATTTATTTACGTCTGACCCAATTCCTCTTGTCAACTTGGTAGACTTCTCGAATCTTATAAAGAGATCCAGAGTAACACTATGCTTGATGCTATCGACCGTCACCGCTCCACTGCAACGATGACTGTTTCCGCCCCTGTAGTTTTTCCCTCTTCATATCCGTTCGCCCTGTTCGCTCTTCCTCCCAATGCAGATTCTGTTGACCCAAAGTCTATGAAGACCGTCAACTCCTCGCGGCGTCTCAACATTGGACTCGGTGAAGTTGCAACTGTCATCATGGTCTTGATCCTGGTCTCACCAAAACGAAATCTTCAAGGATTCCTAGAAGAAATGTACGATATTGAAGGCCGAGATACCCTCAACAAGTTCCTTGGATCTCTTTTCACTGTTTTGACTTCAATCATCACACACGAAGCATTCCCCAGTGACTGGCTGAACATCAGCATATTTTCCCTTACCATGGTCCTGAAGATCGCTGACCCAGTCTCGAACGTTATGGAAAAGGTCAACATCCCATCACAGGAAGAGGTCAGCACCTTTGATGTACCGCTCTGGCAACGCTGCTTGGTCATGTTCTTCAAACTTGTTGGAAGCGATCAGCTTGTCATCGAAGTACAGAATCCACAGGTAAATAGTGAAATGCTGTCACACGTCTCCTATGCTTACTATCCTGTTCTTGGTTTAGAAACGTCGCGCTGTATGGAGACTAGCTGGCGATGTTAGAGGAAATGGCAGTGAAATCCTTGCTCGTCTCTGGGACTCTCTCGGATGGCCAAAAGGAAATACCGCAACCGGGATGGGAAGATATCAAATACATTTCGCGCCTTTGGTGGAAGATGTCCTCATTCTCTGCTTAAGTCATCATGATAATCTTCGTCAACGAGCTGTTCACATATTATTCGTAAGTCTCGTCAAAATCGTGAAACGCTTAAATTCTCATTACTCTTGGTCTTTTAGTCTATGATCATCTCAGAATACGAGCTTGAAGGCAACTTCACCAAAATGGAAGCTGCCATGATTGATAAACTCAACAAAATATTCACCTCAGGCGACGGAGATGATATGTCTCGACAGTTCTTCATCTCCTCACTGCGAGAGTTATTTGAGGAGTCTGCAGTGGATACCAAGTTCAACGAACAAATTCAAGACTACTTGGATTCTGTTGATGAGTTCTTGATCTTGGTTCTCAGCTTGCGAGACCTCCCGGCTGGAGAAGAGTACAAAGACGACGCAACAGCCGCGAACTTCCAGCTCCTCAAGTTTATTCGTCGAATTGGAAGAGACGACATCTACATTGAATACGTCCATCGCATGGGTAAGCATCATTGTTTTTAAATGGATCATGACTCAGAACTAACTAAATTTTTTCGTTGCAGTACAAACCCACATAGACAGCGGTAACTGGGTTGAAGCTGGTCTCACACTGAAGCTCCACGCAGACTTGTATCAGTGGGACACCAACCACTTCTTGGAACCTTATGAGTTCGAAGATGTTTTGCTTCCAAGACAGTCCCACTTTGGACGAAAAGAATCGTTGTACCTCACTTGTCTGGAATACTTAGGAGAGGGTAAAGCTTTTGAACTTGCAATTGAGTTGGCTAAAGAACTGGTTGATCAGCATTCGCTCGTGACATTCCGGTAGTGAGTCATCTCGTGTTCTGTTGCATAACTATCTACACCTGATCATTTACTTCAATATTCAGCGATCGATGCTCTGATCTGCTGGCTCACCAAGCTTCGCTCTTGGGCAGAATCCTGAATGAGCCGCGCGCCTTCCCTCAATATTTCAGAGTTGGGTTCTGGGGAGGCTTCCCTACAGCGATAAGGAACAAGCAGTTCGTGGTAAGTGGAATCTTCATGGAAGTGTGACCTTTCCCGTTCCTAATGTGATGCTCTCATCGTTTGTTAGTACCGGGGAGCTGATTGGGAGAAGTATGGAGGCTTCTGCGAGCGACTGCAGAACAAGCACCCTACTGCCAAACTCATGCGATCCATGGTGTTACCAGACTCTGAAATCACCAACAGCAAAGAAATGTGGATTCAGGTCACCGCGGTCACTCCAGAACCAGATCGTAGTGCCTTGGTTTTCAGAAATCCAGAAGTGGTCAAGTCAATCAAACAGTATTATGAAACTAAGTGAGCCATCTACTTCATAAACATGTGCACACAATGGAGACCTGAAATTGATGTTGAATTCGTCTGCAGTAATGTCCAAGTGTTCTCCTTCTCACGCCCCTTGGACAACGGTCAGCCTACAACAACAGATAGAGAATACGTTGATACTTTCTTGGAGAAGTCTTTCATTACATGTGAAGATACCTTCCCCACAGTCCTTAAGAGATCAGAGGTCAACAATACTACAACCATCGTCATCTCTCCCGTCGAACGTGCGCTGTCTGATATTCTGTCCAAGACTGAAGAGTTGATGGGATTGGAACTCAAATTCTCAAATCTTGCAGAAACACAAGAAACGTCAGATACTAGTGTTTTGACAATGACTTTGAATTCAGCTGTCGATTCGGTAAGCATGTTCTTCTTTGGAAACAGTCTGCTACAATGAGCTAACGACCTGCTGCAGCCGATCAATGGCGGAGTTAAAACCTTCCGTAAAGCATTCCTTAGACCAGATTTCTTGGCCAAGAATCCGGACAAGGATGCTATTGTGCAAGAGTTGCGAACCTCGATAGAGGAGCATGCTCTTGTGATTGACCGATGCTTGAAGTTGCACAAGCAACTCTGTCCCCCTTCGATGGAGCTCTTCCATGACGAAATGGTATCATGTGAGTCACCTTTTTTATTTTCTTCTTTGTCACTTAAGTGGCTGACAGGACCATTGTGTATTTCCAAGTCTTCAAACAAAACTTCGCAGAGGAAATCGCAAGGATGCCCTCCTCATCTACCACTTCCAACACCTTCTCCTCCCCGCTTTCAGTAAATTCCAACACCAATGGCTATTCTAACGATCCAAACGGTGGAACACCCAGGGCCTCCTTCAACATCTTCCCGCGGTCAAAATCCAGCACGTCGCAGCAGGGCTCGCCAGCGTTCCGACCAACGTCAACGGTAGAGGATGAAGAGTACGACATGGTGTCCCAACGAGCAACTTCTCCGACGTCAATCGGCGCCAACAGTAGAACCTCTCGATTCTCGAGCTTTAAGCGAATGACTTCGCTAAAGAAACATTAAAGTATTCTTCTTGCCATCTATTTTACGTTCTTTCATACGTTATTATGATGTTTACTATACCTAGCTCTGATTTGAACAATGATGTATATACCATGGGCGAATAAGATAACATTTTCTCGGGTAATTCGTAGTTGCTGCCCATGTTGGCAAGATGTAATTTTGGGAAGAAAGAGGTTTTACTTTCTGATACCAGGAAAGAAGTTGTTCTAGATTAAATTATAGAATCCCTGTTAGAACTTCTTGTATTTGGTTGACATAACGAAGTCTGTCCCTACAAGCAATTCCTATCAACCACCACCACCTCGGAATCAAATCGACATTTTCAATTTGCAACATTGGATGGTACAGCCAGCTTTCTTCCGAAGCTTATCCAGACCACCCGCTAAGCTACCAACTGTCTCGAATCCAATCACTTGCCTTCGACTTCAGCGTCATTCCAATTTGAGAAAACAACCTATAAAAAATGAACCCAGCAGCAGCACCAGAGTCTCCTCCCCTAAATACTCAGTCAAGAAGAAATCTATCTCGGCATATATAGTGATACCCTGTGCTATCCTAGCATTCGTCGTCCCCATAGCTGTCCTAGGGCAAACGGCTCGTAAAAACAAACAGCCCGACTATCCTCTGCAGCATGTTGGACCGAAAAGGACCGATCTGACAGCTGGTGAAGTAGCAAATCATTGTACTGCTTCGTCGAACTGGATCGTAATCAATGGATTTGTGTATGATATTTCAAACTTTATACGGCATCCCGGCGGTGGAAAGATACTGGAACGACATGCAGGTGAGGACCATTTTTCAGACACATCAGGTCTAGTCTTTCAAAGAGTCTGTTGCTTTCTCTAGGTCAAGATGTTTCCATGTATTACAAAACCATCCATCGAGGGCAGGATGTCCTGGCGCGGTATCTACACAAAGGGCTGGGCGTAGAAGTTGTCGGAGAACTGGATGAAGAACAAGTCGAGGAGCTGAGGCAGATCTGGGTGCAGAGGAAAAGGAAACAGGCTCTTGCTGGTCTGTGAGGTGAGGCCATCAGCCCAACGGAATGTGATAACAGTGATTGGTTCAAGGACACCGTTGCGCTACGTGCCAATGGGTACGAAATGATTTCTTCCTTAGTCTCTAGAAGATCAGAGCAAACTATTACGTCTTCATCTGGTGTTGCCTTACCTAAATAACAGCCCACGACGTGAGTGATCTTGCCACGACAGCCAGGCTGGGCAGGAGCTGGGAGTTTTGTCAGACGACATGTAGCAATGAGCTTTCAAAACCCGATAGATTGATATAGAAGATCGATACATCCGTTATATCAGCACTTTCTCTCATTTGAGAGGTCCCATTGCGATCAGCGGTAAAGGCGGTCGCCGAGCCTTCTTCCGAGAAAATCAACACTACCAGTCCTCTGGCGGTCAACATCTTAATCAAATTCAAAAAGGAGAGATCCTCTTCTGTGGAGGTTGGAAGGTAACATGTCCATTAGGCTCCTCAAACGAAGCTTGACCTCTCCCAAGCTGGGCCTCACTGCGTTTCCACCATTTCGTCATGCGAAACTCCACACACGATCAACCCCATCTTATCCCAAAGTTTCGTCAGCAATAGCATCCGGGGCTCTGGCTGTGACCTTCGCTGTAGCGGTGAGTCCCTTGAAAACAACTCACAGTTCGAGCTGCTTCGTACATTCCATTGACTTTGTCCTCTGTTCGCCCCTTTTGCAGGCTTATACCCTCTCAGCATCTCCCAAAGTCACGTTAGAGGCTCTTCACGCTACAGAAGAGCACCCCGAATGCGTCAGCTTGACAGCAAAGGAGGTGGCAGCGCACAACAATAGAGAAACAGGAATCTGGGTAGTAATCGACGACGAAGTGTGGGCAGTGACCGACTTCCTCGATCAACACCCTGGGGGAGCAAACATCATCATCAATAACGCAGGCAAAGATGTCACTGCTCTCTTCAAACCAATTCACCCTCCTGGCACGTTGGAGAAGTTCCTGTCGGAAGAGAACAAGGTGGGAGAGCTCTCGGATGACGAGCTGGCGCTGCTCAAGAGCTCTTCCAGCCTTGGAGATGAAGCTGAGAAAGTTTCTAGAGCTAAAAAGAATGTCAGGCATATCGATACGGTGGTCAACTTGGACGACTTTGAGAAGATATGCCTCGAAGACGGCATTCTGTCATCGTCCGGTATCGCATACTATGCTTCGGGCTGTGAGCGCTATTCTCCCTCTCAATGTAAAAAGACCTTTTCGACTGAATTTTTTCGCCCGGAATGTAGCCGAAACCGAGTCCAGTGCGTATTTCGAGCTAGCCGTAGCTCTGATTACTCTGACACTTCTTGATTCTTACAGCGCTCCGACACAACATCACCGCCTGGTCCGATATTATGTTCCGGCCACGAGTGATGAGGAAAGTGCGTGATGTGAACACAGAAACGACGATCTTAGGTGTACCAACTTCTCTGCCAGTGTACATCTCGCCCGCTGCGCTCGCGAGGCTTGGATCTGAAGACGGCGAAATGAACTTGGTCAAAGGGGCTGAACAGACGGGAGTTCTCTACTGTATCAGCTCGAACTCGTCTTGTTCACTGGATGAGCTTGACTCGGTCAGAGGAAAAGATCAAAAGTTGTTCTGGTGAGCAGGCGCTTTTTTTTTTTTTTTTTTTTTTTTTACAATTTCTAGCTTTTTTTGAGAC
>MVAQ01000272.1:0-25763 GCA_014825775.1 Krasilnikovozyma curviuscula
GAAATGNNTCTCTGCTGTAGAGAAGGTGAAGTTGGAGGATAGCTGGGCTGCTGCGTCAACCGCATCGAAACTGTAGCGCGACCTCAGTATATCGAAACCAATAGCACATTTGCCAACACAATAGCTTCAGGCTTATATTTTCAATTATCTGCACGATATGTATTGATCTTCTGGGCTAAAGGATCAGAGCAAAACTAAAAAAAAAAAAAAAACTGATGAAATGTGACATTGTGACGTTGCCTCCTCGTTGGAAAGGCTGACTGTGAAGTTCTATTTTGACGCCCGACCTCCAACAAACCTGCAAATAAAGGCAGCTTAAAAAAACACAGCACAGCAGCCTTCGCCTTTCCATTATAACAATCACAACCTATTGCATCTGAATAACACGGAACGATGGTCTATTAGTGAGTTGCTTGTTTGTTTCTGTTGGATCGACGAGGAAGCAGTGCAGGATATCTTACGATTTTTTTGCTTGCACTCTCAAACCTAACTTCAGCTTCTGGTAAGCGAACTGACTTGTTTTACTAACCTGGTCCTTCTATCTCTCTACGCCCTGACATAATGATTCTGACGTTCTCCGCAAAAATCTATAGGGCTGCTGCCGCCATCCTCGCTCTCCTCGTCCTTTTCCTCATCCTCCGATCGGTGTCCATCAGACGCAGGCAGATGCGTCTGCACCATCAGACAGTAGCTGCCCAGCGTATACAATACGAGACCGGCTACCCGAGCGGAACAGCGACTACGTGGGACGGCGAGCGGTGGAGAGCTTCGAACGGCGTCGTACCCAGTACGATTGCAGCTGTGCGGAGGGAAGGAGATGATGAGAGGAGAATTCGAGATGAAGAAGAAGGTCTACCCAGTTACAGTGAGTCTTTTTTTTTGTCATCCCCTGCTTATGGATCAGCTTGTTCGCACGAAAGTTGGTGTTTGTTCGCGCGAAGGTGTTGGAATGAGAAGACGATTTCGCGATAGTCGGGTTGCCTTGGACATAACGTTGAATAGTTGAGAGTAGTGGGAACAAAGAATCACCATTTTACGATGGGACAGTTTCTGCAGATTGCGTTGGTCGCGCATCGCATGCCTCGCAGTTTTACTGACACCTTTCCCACTTTCACCTTACAGACACTCCAAACAAGACAGTTCCAGTTCCAGAGGCAGTACACACCACGACGACAGCGTATGCTCCGCCGTCAGGCCCACCACCGTTCTCTCTCAGCAACGGTCCTCCAAAGTACAATGAGGTTGTCGGATAGGGTGGATAAGGCTGATTTGGTTTATCTCAGTAAAGTTAATTTTAATGAGTGATGTAGTGTGATGACGGAGTTCTGTATTGAGTTCTGTAGTATTGTCTTATTCCGCTGTCTTGCCTCCGATGAGGCGACAGTCCTGTCGGCTTTGTTTTGTATCGATGCTCTATTAATCAAACATCCTTGAATCTTTTACCCTAATAAATTGCTGTGTTTACAATTGCCGCACTGCATCAACATTTTAAAATACAATCGATGCAATAGCAAGCAAATCTCTAATCATACACAGATAGAGGAACGGGAAGAGGTGAAAATACATTTAGACAGTCCTAAGAAGTACCATCTAGCCTCTCCGTCCTCCACCGCCTCCTAGTACTAACCTCTGGCCCTTCATCTTCTTACCCTTCTTTCCCGCACTACTACCTGCACCTTCACTCTTACTCCCACCCTTTTCGTTGAGATCGACCAACTCATTATCGCGCTCAAACTGTTTCCACAATAGGTTCACTTGCTTCTGGTTCTCCTGCTCCTGGGCATTTATGGTTGGGCGTGCCCAGGAGCCAGACGTCTTGGAAGAGGATTGGAGTGTGGAGGCGATGGATTTGGACGAGCTCCCCCACGTCGGAGCTTGTGCCAGACGAAGTGAAGACGGTAGAGAAGTCGAAGAAGAAGGCGGGTAGCTGGATGAAGGCGCGAAGTCGCCATTGTTAGAGTTGTGGTGGAGGTGGAAGTCGTCCTCGTCGTACTCGCCATACCCATCATCATCATGTGAAAAATGGTCATCACTCTCCTGCCAATGACGAAGACTGCTCTCAAGTGCGTCATCAAAGTCGAAGTCGGTACCCGCACCAGCGGTAGAGCGTCCATGGGATGGTCTCCGACCATTGAGATTGCTGCCATTACCATAAAACGTTGATGCTGATGTAAAGCCATGTAAGCCCGCCTCGCGTTCTCGCTCAATCTCCTCACCCTTCTTGCGCTCTTTATCCTCCTTCTTGACCCTCTCTTTCCGCTTCGTCTTCCGCACTTTCAAAGCATTCTCAAAACTCCCCAGCACTTCTTTGCTGATGTAATTTGATAGGTCAACTTCGACGAACCGAATCTCAGCGCCGGTAGGAAGGTGTGAGAGGTATTTGCAACGCCGGCGGAGATCGGCATTCATGGTTCCTTCTTCGACTTCTAGGATTGGCACGGAAAGCGACGGAGGGAAGCACGAATAGGATTTGTACTGTGAGAGGAGGATCTTTATATCTAGTGGGTGGAGGAAGAGTGGAAGGCCGGAGGAAGACTGGAAGAAGTGATATGTTGATTCACCGGAGGAGATCGGGGGTGCGACGGTGGGCTTGACGGGTTTCGCTGGTTGATGGGGTATTGCAGATGACGGTATGAAAGGTTTCGAGGTTGAAGAGAGGATTGTTTCAGGTTTGGTGATCGGTGTCGACGACAAGAGTGTCGGGTGGCCCAGGGTGGAGAGGTACGCAAGCGGAACAGAAGCTACATCTGCATCAGAAGAATCGGTCGTTTCTTCAGTTGCAGTTTTTGCAGCGTTTGTAGAATATTCCAACTCAAGCCGCCGATGCTCTCTTTCAATCTGGACCAACTTCCTCTTCTCTGCAACCCTCGCTGTCTCTTTCAACCTGGCCTTCACGGCATCGACATTCTTCCCGACACCAGCAACAGAGAACTCCTCATCAAACTTGACCATGTCGTCTTTGATTTGAGTGATCGCAGCATCGATGAATACCAAACCGATCTCTTCGCCTGCCCGAGACTGATCGATCCGCTCCTGAGTGAGATCTTCCAAGTCGCGCTGGAGTTCACGTTCAATGTACGCTGGTGTCGCCAACATGAACCGAGCAAATTCACCAGCAGAGGGCGCAAAGTGGTAAGGTGTTTCGTGTGGGGTTGAGAGTGAGGGAGCAGAAGACGGAAGGGCTAACGTCGAATTCGTTGACCGCCGGAGGAGGGTGAAGTGGTGGGTTGAGGAGGAAGACGATGATGAGGCTGAGGAAGGGAATGGTGTCGATTCGTGAAAGAGATCTTCCATTTCTGGATATGTTAATGACGGTAGTGATGTATATTTGACTAGCTTTAGATCTCGAGCGTAGATGGCGTCCGCACTGTTACGAGGGCGGAGGTAAGCCCCACCGAATTTCTTCAGAATCTCAACTACCACTCACCAAATCGGACATCTAACAACCTCACCCTTCTCTCCTAGAGCCAAGAAGTGCAGTATACATCCAAAACAGTAAATATGACCACACTTGGTCATTCTAGGAGCAACTGGCGTGCCCAAGCAGATAGGACACGTCGGCGGGTTTGGATCAAGTTTGCCGGGTGTGAGAGCGGTCAACTGAGGTGGTGGAACTAGTATCTGAAGGATTGATGGTGGATGGAAGAAGCTGAGAAAACACAAAGTACGGATTAGTTTGCTCTCCCTTTCAGGGCGGAAAGGCGGACAGAAACTTACATATCAGGGTCTGCAAAGTGTGCTGTGTAATCTCCAGTAGGATTCAACACAAATCTATACGTTGAGTTGACGAACTCTGTGATTCCCACCCAGCAAGCGCAACGTAAGCAACTGACCCATTGGATGCGAGAGAAAGGAAACAGAAACGGCCCAACTGACTTTCTTTATTGAATAGATTCCATCTAGCACCTTCCCCACCTTTCTTACTCCTTCTAGCAGGTCCCCCATTCCCCCTTGGATTCATCTGTCTAGGCGGCAAAGTGAAGGCTAGCAAATGGTTTCCATTGGGAGCGTGGGAGGACGACTTCCTGCTGGCTGAAGGGGTTCCAGAGGAAGGTGTTCCTTGAGTCGACGTGGAACCGTTCGAGTTGCGTCTACTATTGGATCCTGGGGTGAGAGTGAGTCCAGCCCCTGGAATCGTAGATGTCATGGCTGCTTCACGTCTATCAAATCTATCGCTCCACGTCGGCTTCCAATTGAGATTTCCTATCCAGTCTCTTCAGAGTTGAGGTTGAGTTCAAGCCTGGTGAGATGATGCTGGAACTGTATACGTTAGGTTTGAACACTTACCTCACCAATAAAGGTGAGATTTTCGTTGCAAACATTCTACCTCCTTGTTGGAGCGAGTCACCTCAGCGAGCATAGCAGTGGCGCTTTGAACAGATAGTAACAAGACTTGGAGTAAATGAATTGTATCACATATGAAACTAGGTCGTCAAAACGTAATGATCAAACACCAAAAGGCATACGAGAAGGGAAAAGTGTCCTTTGGGTGCCACACAGCCCGAGCAATTCCCAAGGGGGAGGAGAGATTAAGAGAGAATAGCTAACAAAAAGTCAGGAGCCAGGAACGGAGAAACTAGGGACACAGTGCAGAGAGGCCAGAGAGATGATAGTCATTTGTGGGAGTGGGGATTTTAGAGTTGCCAGAAGAAGAGATAAGGGAGCTTAGAAGAGCGATCGACCTGCGACCATTCCGCCTACTGCAGTTGCAGGTAATCTGAAAGGGGAGAAGATCAATTTTAAAGGACAAAGTCTCCATAGGAAGGTGAGAGTTGTCTACTTACTCGAAGGAGCGATACCTGTTGTTCCGTCACTTTTCCTTGCGGGCCACCATTTACCTGTCGAGTCTGCAATATCTAGGATTTCATTCTTGGCAAAAGAAATCTCTTGGGAGTCATCCGCTGAGCCTTGGTCTGGTTCGGAAAGGACGAAGGATGGAAGATAACGCGAGGGGAGAATTTCCAGCGACGAGGAAAAACGGAAGTGAAGGAAAAACGAGGGGTCAGCATTCCACTCATAAACATTCAAAAATTAAATTACAAGGAAAGTTCAACTCGGTACTCACAGGCATACATAGCTTTGGCTTTCAACAGATATGCCCCGTTCCCACTCTCCAAATCGCCACTTCCACCCGCGTGCAAACTGGCCTGACTCCTCCCCGCGTTAGCATTGTTACCCATCATGAGAGGCTGGCTGACATGTTGATTATTTCCACCCCCACCGATCTCAGCTTTCTGATGGGACGACGACACACCCTGGCCGTACCCGCTGATGGGCGCTCCGTTTGCAGCAAGCGACCCAGAACGACCAATTCCACCACCCGAGGTGCCTGAGGAAGAAAGGGTAGCAAAGGGAGATGAGAGAGTCGAGTTGGGCGAGATAGATTCGAGGATGCCGGCGGGAGTCGAAAGTGGGTGAGATGTGAGGATCATCAACCAAAGGATCTGAACGACAAGATGTATTTCATTCAATGAGATGTCTCCCATTGCTGCTTAGGATGCAGCACATATAAGAACGAAAAGAAGCTAACTCACGTCAACGATACTCAAGATCAACCACCCAGCACCCGTAGCCTGCTGAGCACTGTTCGAGCTAAAAATGTTGTTGTTCACTGCATCCACCGCAAAGACCAGTGCGACAGCGAGGAAGATAGAGAGCTGGAGCTGGTAGAGTGCTAAGTTGTCTCGAGCGACGCAAGCGAAGAAGAGGAGGATGAGGAAGAGTTGGAGAAAGATTGCGAACCTGATAATCACGAAGAAGCAAAGCAACAAAATTATTACACATTGCTAATACTGCTATGCGCCTTTGGGTACAGCCTAGAAAATTGTATGCGAGGTTACTGACCATGCTGTTCCTTCTACGTCGCCTGACACCCCCTTGATTTTTTGGGATTCCGCAATAGCCCTATGAACACAACAAACATTATAAGCCAGTGTCTCCAAGTTTATAGCAGGAAAGAGTCGAGCAAAGAGACAACGTACATTCCCAAGAATGCAACGAACCATCCTATCACCGCCAACACCGTCGTAAGCAGAACAACATAGTTTGTCCAGAACGGACCTGAATCATTACAACAAGTGAAGAAACAAAGTCAGATTATTTTTCCGGGGCGTATTCAGGTCGTTCAAAAAGGGAAGCTACACCCAGTCAACCGCTCCCCCTAAAGTTTACTCGTCGAAGAACATTCGCAGCTTCGCTTGACAACCAAGCCAGCTCGAGTCCTAAGATGGCCCGAGATGCCACTGGTACACATCGTAGTAAACATTATGGTCTTGTTTGTGGAATGATTTAATTCCACTTGAGGGAGAAGTCCCGTCCTTGAGCGAGTCTGACGTTTCACTCAACCATCGTGTCCAACTTCGATTTACCTCCCAGCTAGTCTAAGCTTCCAGTGTTCCCATACATACACCGCCCTTCTATCCGCAATCGACTAGGCATCCCATCCAAGACCAGCAATGAAGTAAAAAACCGAGAGCTCACGGAAGTCAAGTCGTCCTGCCATTCCAATTGAATCCTTTTTGAAGGAGAAGTGATTGTCAATGCCTACAGCTTCTGTCGAGTGATGTGTCCGGCCAATGATAATTTGCAGTCGTTTGAATGGATCTAGTTGCTGCTTTGGATGAACAGGATCCTTGGTCGACAGAGGAGAAAGCCTTAGTCGAGGGAAAAAAGGCAGTGTCGGCGAAGGGGTAAAGATAAAATGGTCGACATTTTTTATTATTATATTGAACTGGAATGATTAGTCGAATGATGCTGAATACAACTACAAGTACTTTTATAATATAGCTCTATTCATATACAAGACACCAAATGCGATTGCTTAGAACGCAAGATCTAACTCGTATTCTTTAACTAGATGTTTTTTCCGGAACATTACAAATGTACACCACAAACACGATCCAACAAGCAAATAATCCAAAGAAAATTGATCCCGCGAGTAATATGGCTGAGAGAGCAAGGAAGCAACAGTGTGAATATCAGCTCATCGCCTTGAGCAAAAGGTAACAGGAGCGCAATCAGACTCACTGATGTTCCGTCTCTTCTTCTCTTTGACAGTCAATTCGGATTCAATATGGATCATTTCTAGTCCAAGATGTATCGTCCGGCCAGCCAGCAGCTGCCATCCTTCGTCGTCGATCACAGCGAGCCCAATAGGGTTTTGGGTTTCCTTGCCCTCCGTATTGATCTTGAAGGCGATTCTCGAGTCATCCAGTTCCTCCAAAGAAGGATAATATCTCCTACAGAGTTCTAGTGCTTCCTGTAAACCATTTAGTGAAATCAGAACAGCTCAAAAGTCTGACTACAAAGGGGAACAGATAGACCTCTCTGGAAGCAGGCAACCTCCCGACTTTACTTTTGTAAGATTCCTTAACGCTTGTCTTTAAGAATTGGGATGGAGAATAGGTCCATGTGACAGGGCTGCCTGAAGTAATGTTGCTGCTCACTGCTTCTCCACCCGCTCGACAGAGGGGTTGGAGGCCCAACTCTGGGTCTTCACCGGCCAGTTTTCGATATGCTGGGAGATCCATCGGTGCTTGTTTGGGATATATACGACCTACTAGAGCTTGTTTGATGATGATGGTTGGAGTCAGACCAACTAAGAGGAGGAGTGACGATCTTTCGGAGCATGTTAGCTCTTCGCCACCTAAAAGTCACTCAAAACAATCATGATTGCTGCACCATTGAAATTCATCTACTTCAGGAAGTATGTATAAGGCGAAATATAAATCAGATCAAACGCATATCTACTTGAGCTCTTCAATCTACGAAAACCTAGAGGATACCCGAAGCACGATCCATCATTGGCATGTTTGTTGTGCTGTTCGCGAACCGAAAGATTAAACGTCCAGATTCCAGGAAGTACCAGCGGTACAAGTAGAGTCTCAAGGTTTCTAAACATGGACCAATCCTCGATTAAAGAAGCTGTTACCATAAGTAAGCAGAGCACATCCTTTCGTCATTCATAGCAAGATGTTTGAGGTTGGGCGTGTCTCATATCCACCAGGGTTGACCTCGAACACGATTCTTGAATCTTCTTGCTCATTAATATAATTGTAGAACCTCCTACAGATATCAAGATATCAATCGGAAAACCACCAGCACCACCCCAAATCTCCGGATATGTGGTCACAAACCAGAATATAAAATATACGAACTTATGAAAGAAAAAGATAAAAATTGTTGGCCGCTTTTATTATTTTATTGCAAACAAGTACTATATTATACAACTACGAAAACTCGCCAGAAGTTCAGCTCAGTTCATATAAATATGGTACTGAAGGTGTTAATACAGAACTATAAAATCATGCCTAATGGTTTTCATTCCCACCTCTGCTACTCATGTCTGGGAGGTGCACGAGGAAGGCAACAAAAGCGGCCATCACTCCAAGGGCCAAAAATGTCCCTACTATTCGGGCTAGATACGAAGGGAAAGCAGACGGAAATCAGATGTGAGTGTCAATTTGGCATCATGAGCAGAGATAGGCAGAAGCGCAATCAGACTCACCCGTAGCAAGGCTCTTCTTCTCTTCAGGCGCCAATTCAGATTCAATATGGACCATTTCCAGCCCAAGAGATGTCGTGCGGTTAGCCAGCAGCTGCCATCCCTCGTCGTCAATCACAGCGAGCTCGATATTGTTTTGGGTTTCCTTGCCCTCCGTATTGATCTTGAAGGTGATTCTCGAGTCATCCAGTTCCCCTAAAGAAGGATAGTATTTTCTACAGAGTTCTAGTGCTTCCTGTAAACCATTAATTGAAGAACTGAAATCAGCACCGCTCAAAGCTTGAGTACAAAACGGAACAAACAGACCTCTCTGGAAGCAGGCAACCTCCCAACTTTCCTTCTGTAGGATTCTGTGACACTAGTCTTCAAGAACTGGGAAGGGGCGTAGATCCAGGTGACAGGGCTGCCTGACGTACTGCTGCTGCTCGTTGCTTCTCCACCCGCTCGACTGAGGGGTTGGAGGCCCAACTCTGGGTCTTCAACGGCCAGTTTTCGATATGCTGGGAGATCCATCGGTACTTGGTTGGGATATATGCGACCTACTAGGGCTTGTTTGATGGTGACAGTTGGAGTCAGACCGCCTGAGAGAAGGAGTGAAGATCTTTTGGAGCACGCTGATCCTTTGCCACTCCTACTGCTAACTCAAAATAGCCTACAACTTCCTTTTCATTCTTTTCTTCTTCAGGAAGAACTCGTCAGGTGAATTATACAAGAACAAATGCATATCTACGTGGGGTCTGTTATTCCTGGAAGCCCAATTGGCGCTACGTGCGCGACAACCTTTGACGTGCTTGTTATGCTACTTGTGAACCGAAAGATAGAATGCGTGAATGCCAGAGAGCACCCACAGTTCCAGTATGGTCATGAGAGCTGGGAAGGAGAAAACAGACACTGCCAAGGGCAACAGAGGTATATGCCAACGTTGAAAAGACAACATCTCAGGCGAAATGCAAACTCTTGGGTTGCAAGTTTGCGATTCTTGCTGACGTATTTGTTGAGCTGATAGTCTCGAAGCTGGGTTTTCAAAAAGAGAGAGGTGAAAGGAACAATTGACTACATTGAAGGTCTTGGAACAGAATGCCCCTGTGTTACACTGCTGTTTACAAGCAAAGCCTTACAACTTTCCAGCACTCGACGCAAAAATTCCTATGATAATATACAACAATCAATAGAATTGAACATTGCTCTACATTGCAAAATATTCAGTTGAAGAACAGCAGAACGACTTCTGAAGCTGACATGACTAATGATCCGTCTATAATGGTTTCAAGCTGCACGCTGCCGGTGGGGAGACCAGATGAAGCGTCGTAGGATACAGACCCCCATGTTCTAAGGAAGCAAAAAGAAACTTTAGAACTGATACCACAAGAAAGCGAGAAGGACTGAAGGACATACAATCCACTGGTCGCGTTTGTCTGAGGAATAAACAACCGCTTCGCCGTAATCACCGTCGAAGTATGGTTATACCCCTCGAATCCTCCAAGTAGAACGGTTGTGTTCCTCCTGTTGGGATATTCGGCCGTAGGAGCAAAGTACTCCGAGTCGATAAGCACCATCCTCGCCAACCGCTGATCTTCCCAAATGGCATACGCCGCCAGCTGACCCGAGTTTGTGCCGACTTCGCTGACATAGGCTTTCCCACTCATCCCCACCGCCTCGTTGACGACTAGTGCGCCGTAGTACGATGGGAGGATATGTGGGCGGGATGAGAGACCGACACCGTCGTCGACGCCAGACACCGGTTGGATGAGGTTGTAGCGGTACCCGACACCATGGTGGAAGTAGAGTTGCTGAACACCCACGGAGGCTGCTTGGAGCGTGTTGTCCACCATCCAGATGGCAGACTCCCCCGCGTTGGAGACACCCGGTGCGCCATGGCTACGTTCAGCAAAAAGAGTAAGTTTCAGCGCAGGTTGGTGGAGAGAGGTTGACAACAACTTACTTCGCATAGCTATTTGTCTCCCCCAGAATGAACGGTAGACCATACGCCCTGGCCCTTGCGACCTCTCTGGCATTGCGATTCTGGTTGTCCCTGATGTAATCTTTCCTCATGAGATCCCCACCGCGGGGTGGACTAGAGGATGAGTATACGCCAGCATACTGATGCTCTCCGAACGTTTTGAGTAACTTTCCAGCGGGACCAGACGCGTAGCCAGCGTTGAGAATCGACTGGGCATCCCATTCCTGAGCGTTTCCTCCGCCGAGAGCCGGTCCTTGGAGAGTGGGGTGGCCATGGCCACCAATATGGATCACTTTTGAGACAGCAAGGACAGCGGATTTCCAGAAGTCGACGTAGGTCTGGGGAGTCCAGTTGGAGAAGGGGAAGCCATCGACCTGTCGGAGGTTAGCCAACGGAAACCGGCAGTCAGAGTCTGAGTTGACTGGATCGACATGGGAGTTAGCACTTACTTCATTGCCTAGCTCTATTGACTGCAGAACAACGTTTTTCATCAAAGCTTTCCGAGATCCTTGAAAAGTATCAGCCTAGAGCAGGAAGATGGAGAAGCGTCAGCATGTTGACCGATGATGGCAAAAACGAGGACTGGGAAGGGGACCAGACTAACGAGCATAGCAGCCTGAGAAACAACCTCAGTGAGGTTTTGGCATTTGAGATTCAGCCCCCAGATACTGTTGGTGTGATAGGAAAATGGCGGGTTATGTTAGAAACTGCGTAAGGGCTGGAAACAAAACGAAAACGAAGAAAGCTTGAACCGGAAGAGACTTACAACTTGGTACCCCGAGGTAGGTTGGAGGAAAGAGCATAGAAGTCCCGGCCCATGCCGATGAACGAGGCTTCCGGGTAAGGGATGCCCGTTTCCGCCGGTGGGAAAGTCGAGTTGATCACTGCAACTTCCGGCTGGATGAATCCGTGGTCCTCAGAGTCGGCTAAAAATCCGACCACACAGGCACCCATCAGACTTCATAGGCTAACAGGCCCGGTACGGTGCGCTACTCACCTCCTATCCTCAGAGGCGGCACGACTCCCGTCTTGTTCCCCAAATTGACCAGCATCTGGTTCATGTACACGTTGGGCTTCCCGACGGCGTCCCCAGCCCAGGAGTCCCATCTGTCCATCTCTATTGAGAGGCCAATGAGGTTCCGTTGGAGTTTCTCTGCAAAGAGAGGTCTTCCGAACGGAGGTAAATAGAGGGTGGCATTGCTGGTGGTGGTGGACGAGGCTGAAGCTGCTGCTGGGCTGAACGAAGCTAACGAGATGAGCAACAAGATATCTAACGGAGGAAACATGGTAGTTGAAAGAAGAATAGGAAAAAAAGCATTGGAACACGTTCCTCCTGTCGTGTCGAATAGGACAAAAAAAAGACTCAAGTCGTAAGGCGAGAATGGTTTCGGCGCGACAAAAGTCTGGACTTGTAGCCGCTCGGCGCCCCAACAGAGTAAGGAAAGTACGCATGTTTCTGTCTTTCATCTTCATCTTTTGGTACCTGTTAGTGCATTTGAAACTCGGCTGGAGGAGGAGAGGAAGGGGGGTAAAGGGATACGTGGAGAGGTGTAATGAATAGGAAGCAGAAACTTACAAAACCTCGCCATTAAGTAGTTCGGTACCGAGCGGGGTAGCGTCTTTCTTGCACTCTCTTCCATCAACAGGCACGTGAACATGTACAGCTCATCCAAAAGAGACACAAATAAACCCAGTAGCACCTCGCAGTCCTGCTTTCAGTCAACAAATACCCACTCGAGGCACTTCTCCTTTTGACTTGCCTCTCCTAACGAAACCGGGCCGATTTCACGGTCCAGTCCACAGTCCAACCTCTGCCCTTCGTCTATCTGAGTTCCGTGTAGTGGTGTAACGATGACAGTGGAAACCTCGGCGCCGCTCAGAATCAAGTCAGGCAAGCTCCAGCAATTCTCGTCTTCATCTTCCTCATCCTCTTCATCCTCATCACAAACGTCTTCACTGCTCACGTCTTCAAATAGGTCCTCCACATCCTTAAACGAAGGAACGCTTCTGGAAGAGGTAGAGGAGGTGTCATCTTCTCGACTGAGGAGGTTATAGCTCGGCTGGAGGAGGAGGTGGTGGTGGTGGTGAGGGACAAGAGGCGGTAGATCGTATTCGTCGTCACTGATCTCAGATTTAACGCATCTTTATTGGAAAGACATTGGTTACCATTACAGACAGTACTCAAGGTGTAAAATCAATACAAACCTCTCATATCCACATCTAAACTCAATATCAGATTCCAAGGCTGTTTGAATGGACAACACAATGTTGTCTTTGGAAATGCCTGTGACATCTTCAGTCACTGGAAATGGAACTTTCGTATCGTTGGTATCCTGAACTGACTGGCTAGAGTGAGAGGCAAGGGAATTCAGATCATTAGAGCACCATTTATAAGTTTTGATGACAAGAAGAAAACGGTTACAAATCCCGTTCAGATTTCACAAGATACTTTGTCGGTAGCTGCTTCTTACGAGCCACTTTGACTTTCCATCCATCAGCGAGATCTGTGGTAGTAACATCAACCGGAAACGAAAAAGCAGTCGTGATTGTGGATGCGGTTGTCGTAGTGGATTTGGTAACGGTGGGATAGCACATGTTGCCGAGCAGTACGCTTGTCGAGTAAGAAATAAGGAACAGATGCCCAAGAAATGTGAAATATCAATAGAGGAGGAGTACTTACCTTTTCAGGTAGCAAACGAGTTGAATAAATTATGCAGAACAAATACCCAAAGGTACATGGCCGTCTTGAGAAAGAAAGGGATGAAAAAAAGTTTTCGAGAATGGATTAGGGTTACTTATTTACCTTCGCCACTGAAGAACCTCCAGCGAGTCAGGAAACCTTGAACGGTGATTTTCTCTTTCATTTTCATGTACTACCATATCGTTGGAGGCAGAATTCACGAAAGAAGGTTTGGAAATCAGTTCATCCTGGAGGACCCACTACTGAGGTGTGTCTATCTACTCTTGCGTACAACTCCCCTTTGTCAAGACACGGCCATCAATCTTTAATCCTCAACCCACGATTCCAAATTAAAGAAACTCGAGTTGAAGATATTAAGCCATATCCACAACGCATCTGATGCAGTCGCCGGAGTGCAGGTCGTCGAATCCGTCGTTGATCTTGGCCAAAGTTTGGTGGTGCTACACAACACAATGCGGTATCACCGATAAGTTACCAATTAATGCAACAGGTTCTAAACTGTTATCACAAGATCAAACCACACTCACAGTGACAAATTGGTCGACCCAGAGTTTACCGCTCATCCAGTCCTCGACCATCGATGGGATCTCTGTGCGGCCTTTGACGCCTCCGAAGGCGGATCCTCTCCATTTCCTGCCGGTGACCTAAGCATTTTCAAAACAGAATCAGCATTGGTAGGAAAAAGTGAGAACTGATTTCCAGAATAACATGACTGACGAGTTGGAATGGTCGAGTAGCGATTTCGGCACCAGCGGGTGCAACACCTACAGCCAAAAGATTAATGCTCAGAGTGTTTCAATAGAAGTCTTTACGATGCTCCTGATGCTTACCAATAATGCAGCAGTCCCCCCAGCCTTTGTGGCAGGATTCCAAAGCAGATCTCATAACTTGGACCTAAACCAGAAAGAGAAAGTCAGCAGTCGCACCCACCATCTCCAGCGATAAATCCTCACATTTCCAGTACAGTCGAAGGCAAAGTCGAGGCCACCGTCAGTCACCTCAACCAAGTACTCCTGCAAGCTCGCGTATTCCTTCCCGTCTTTCTTCTTCGGCAGCGCCAACGGGTTGACGAACTCGGTCGCACCAAACTTCATGGCGACAGCTTCTTTGAGAGGGTTCGTGTCGATGGCAATGATGCGCTTCGCCTTATTAAACTGAGAACCTTGGAGAGCAGCGAGACCAACGCATCCACAGCCGAATACACCGACGACTGCGTCGGTGTCGAGCAAAGGAGTTTTGGTCGTCGCTCCGAAACCAGTGGTGATCCCACATCCGAGCCTGAAACAATGTAGGGACTTGTTAGTGAAAAACCAGGAGAAGAAAAGGGAGATGTGACTAACAAACAAGCTTTCTCCAAAGGAGCCTTTTCGTCAATTTTTACGACAGATACATCTGCTACGACGGTATATTGTGAGAAACTGGAGACACCCATGAAGTGCTTGAGGGTTTGACCCTTGCAGGTGAATCGGGAAGTACCATCGGGCATGACACCTTGTCCTTGAGTAGCACGAACTGGAAAACACAAAGGGGGTGCTTTTAGATGTGGCATCTCAGAATGAGAAACCAAAAAACAGCTCACCGGCGCCACACAAGTTGGTTCCTCTCTTGGAGGTACAGAATTTGCATTTACGGCACTCTGATAACATCATATAAAGGTTAGAAGTAGTACATCAGAGCCCTCGCAACGAAAGCTTACCTGCAGTGTAGAGAGGGATAACATGATCACCCTAGCGGAACATGAATCATCAGTCAGGAAGTTTCAGTGTGGAAATTGTTCCGAGCAGCATCTTACCACAGCAACGTTGGTCACACCTTCGCCGATTGACTCCACAACACCCCCACCTACAGCGAAAAATCAATCAAGAATTTTGTCAATTGCTCCTCGCCTCCATTCCTTTGACTCATCCCCTCACCTTCGTGACCCAACACGCATGGGAAGGCACCTTCTGGATCTTTGCCAGAGAGGGTGTAGTCGTCACTGTTGGTTTCGCCGAGCAATCGAGGAAGAGGGAAGGAACAATCAGTTGGGCGAAATTGGCGGAGTAGGAGCCAGCTTGAACGGCATAAAATGGGACGAACGTGTGACAGATTCCGGTACTATGCAGAAGTGCAGAAGAGTGAGACACAGTCAAGGAGGATAGCTATGACAGTAAGGGAGGAGCAACTTACTATTCAATCTTAATTCTGACTTCGTTTGCCTTTGGTGGAGCGACCTCGATGTCTTCGAGGCTCAATGGCTTGCCAGCCTCCCAAGCAACAGCAGCTAAGAAATGTCTAATCGTCAGATGGGGTGACTCTCATTTGTATCAATCACATCGTCCTGTCGTACCTTTGCAAGTGATGACCTAACGATGAACAGAGCCAATGCCAATAAAATCAGGTTCAAACGTGTGATACCAGATACAAACGAAAAAGTGGATCTTACTTTTCCTTCAGTAGACATTAGAAAAATCTGTAAGGAGGTAGTGATAGTTTGCGTGTTTCCTCACTTCTGATTCCAGGCGAAAGGAAACGCTTGGAAAAGTTGCCACCAACCTGAACTTGAGCCTCCACCTGAAATTCTACCCGTGTCGCTCGAATTCCCGTTTACCTCCTCCTTTGATTCACCTCCTCTTTTGATCCTTTGAAAGGGTGATAGTCATCTCAGAGGTTGAGGAATAACTCGAAAAATCACAAAGATCAGCGCTAGGAACCATAGAGTAGCGCCAATGGCATGACACAACTACTTTAGAGAATATTCTAAACCATGTGCCTTCTCTTCAGGCAGAAATAAGCCTCTTGACACCCTCAGCTTCTGTCTTCCTCCGCATCCCGCGATCCCACTCTGGTCCGCCTTGCACCGCCGCCCTCAGACTCCAGCGCGCTAGTTTGCTCAGGAGCGACTCAAGATTTCTGGGTTTCACGGACGAATAGGATGTCATTCGGATTGACTGGTTGCTGAGGTACGCTGGCACCGCATCTGAAAGGACGATCGATATTGTCTGTCGGCGACATTTTGGTCAGGTTGACAAGTCGACTAAAGGGGCCCGTTTGACTTCACTCACCTGCTTCAGTTCATCAAAAACATCTCCAAGACCCAATTTACCGAGTCGCTTCATCTCTGCATCGATGAAGTTCACGTCTATTGAGATGTTACTGAGGGCGTTCTCATTCATGGCGGCGATCTCGTTGCCAGCCAGTAGTTTCTGTTCAAATGGGGGGCGGAGTGATCAGAAGTGACAACGGTATCAACATGAGGAAGAATATTTTTTACTCACCATCAACCTCCCAGAAATATACTGGCAAGCTCCCCTGTACGCCTCACCCCTCTTTACATCATCCAGCGCACTTAACACCGCATCGACATATGTTGTCAAGAACCCGATCATCTCCAGTATATAGTCCTGCGGCTCATCCGTGCTCCTTCGTGTCTTGGGTGCCCAATTATATTCCGCTAGCTCAAAGAAAGAGTCCAGTTTGGACGCGATGGTCGTGCTGATTCGTTTTTGGGCGAGGTTGAGAGTTTCAGTAAATGAAGGAAGAGAAAGGAGACGTATTTGACCACCGCGCTGGGTTGCCCTGATGGTCACAATATATAAGGTTAGTCTAGTCAAGATGTTTCAGAGCGCAAAGACAACTTGTACTAACCGGAGGTTCATGAGAACCGTTTCTAGTTCTTGACAAGCCCAGCGGAAAAACTCGACATTCGAAACTACCTGAGCAATCTGTGAAAGATTAGTCATTGTTTGTAACCTCTTCTGAATGTTTTCCGAGACGTGGTGGATGAGGATCCCGTCCAAAGACTATATTATATAAGCATCACGCTTCAGTAACAAGATGGCAATCGAAGACACAAAAAATAGCTCACCTTCCGCAGTAGTTCATCGATGTCTTTGTGATGATCACTTACACCATCAACAAACTGGTAAAATTGCTCAACAAACTGTCGGATGTCGATACAGCATAGAGGGTAAGTCTGCGAGAAAGGTAGTGTCAACGGGAAACCTTGACTGCAATCGAAATGTTCAGAAACTGAAGCGTCAGAGATGGGAGAGAGTGGGACAAGAACGAAGTTGTGAACTCACACTGCGAGCGAATCCACGATCTCATCCTGGATCCAACAGACACTCATGATCTTGTCAAACTCATCAGGATCCGTCGTTACCATAGGCTGATGGTCATCCTGCATGACAACCTGCATCATGAAGAACAAATCAGCTTTGCAGCACGCAGGCAAAGAGATATTGACAGTTGATTGGACCACCACTTACTTCATCAAACCCAGAGCTGAACTTCCGATCTAACAGCTCGGAGTACCTCTCAAACAGCGTCAAAAGAAGAGCATTCAACAGACCAATTGAGTATCCGTATCCCTAGATTAAAGGCCGTACATTCCACCGTTCAGCAAAAAGGTTGTGCACCAGGAGTTACAACACCATATTGTGGACTCACCTCCAAAGTTCCTCTGAATCCGCCTAGAACATTCTTCACCTCTAACCAGCCATCAATACTCATCTCCTTCCCATCATTCCCCTCTCTGAGCCCGACCTCGACGATCTCACTCACGCCTTTGCAGATGGCCTCGAGCAGCTCGTCGACGTCCTTCTGCGACCGGAACGAGGTGGTGGTGGTTAGGACATGGGATTCGATAATGAAAAATCCCATCAGTTGTGCAAGGAGGGTCGGTAGAGTTGAGAGGGAGGAGGAGGATGACGAGAGGATCAGGTCGGCTTGGATCTAGATGAATCGTCAGCTATGGAGACACAAGGTTGGATATACGAACGTGAAACGCTTACTTTTCTATCAGCTGTAAAGTTTCTTTGGAGTTCTTCTTCGCAATTCAAAGCACTGTAGATGTGTATGCACTGATATAGCGGCTTGAAGTCCACTTTGATCACGTCGTTGTTGAGGACGTCGTCTGAAAGTGCGAGTGAAGGGTTCGTCATCAGAAGAAGCATTGAGTCAAAACACAAAACAAGCTGGAGATTTTACTCACATTCAGACCGTTCGTCTCCAACTCTCTCAACAGCACCACCAACACTCCCAAGTCCAAGGACACCGCCCTCCCTCTCCCGCCTCGCTCTCCACCTCCTCACCCTCGACTCATACTGATTCAGCGCCAGACGCCCAATCTCTCCGCTTTGCTCTCGTACCTCAAACAGCCATGATTTAAGGGATGACGTGACCGCGTTCTTAACTTGTGCACGGAGGGAGGGTAGGGTAGTGAGCAGGAAAGGGGACAGAGCGTGTGGTGAGAGCGAAGGCGGTAGGTGATGCAAATCTTCCAGAGTCTGAAAGACAGAAGACAACTGGTAAGTGAGCTATGATAAATAAACACAAAATGAAAGTCCTTACCCGTAAAGCTCCCCAATACCTTCCATCTCGAATCATTCCGCCAACAAGCTGTATCAGCTCTAGCGCTCGAAGAAACGCCTGTAATGTTTCAATTGTCTGATCCAGATTCTCTGCAACTCTTCTTTGCGTCAGCAGTGATCGTTTCTGGAGTAGCGAAAGGAAATCATGAGTGAAAGCACGAAGAGGAAGAACGAACAATTTCGGGGCTCACTTTTTCGGTCAGTGCACGTCCTACTTCACCCATTTGGCCATCTAGTTCTCCAATTCGATGCCGCAGATGAACAGTTCCCTGCCTCAGAGTCAACAACGTGGATACTGACGAGACGAAGTCCTGAAAGAGACGGATTCGGGGGCGGGGTCGTGAGCAGACCGCTTTGATTACCTCGTTCCTAGCAGCACATGATGGTCACTCACCTGATAATTCTCTCCACAAATTCTCTCAATATCAGCTTCTTTATCCTCCACAAACTTGTCCAGACTCGTCAAAAAAGCCGTGTCGTCGCCCGTTGCAGCCAATTGTTTCAACAGCGGGCCCAGAGGTTCAAAGTTCTCTACTGAGGTTGATGTTGAGGATGATGGATCTGCTAGAGTTATGCTAGACAGCATGGACTCCACCTGCTGGGAGGAGAAGGTGATTTTGTTTCGACGAGGAGGCATGAAACCAAAGGCAGATCGGGGCAGTTGCTCGAGGGGTGTCAGCGAGGGGGTGAGGGATCCACGTATGTAAAGGAAACAGTTTTGTCCCCAAAAAGATCTGTAGACATCAAGGGGATAAACATGTTAGATGAGATCGCTCCAGGGGAGGGGCAGGCAAAGGAGGCGTGCGTGTCCACTAAGCATCCCTTCGAGACGAATTAACGAGGACACCACAACACCAGAGAACATTCCAAACAGGTCCAGAAAACGTAGGGATTGCACAAGATGCACCGCCAAAGAAGGAATTGACTCCAGAGTAGGGATTGAAAAACGCTAGCGAAGACGTACCTTCAAGCACCTACCGGAGCCTGTTCAAGAGCACAACCAGTCGTATCCTACACCTCAGTATCCTTCAGCAGATAGTTAGTAAGATATTTGGTGAAGAACTTGAAAGGCCGGTGGGGGGATGTTAGGTTGGTGAATGCTAGGAGCAAGGTATAGGAGAATTCGGCGCGACTTGCTTCAATACAGCTGATTTGTGAAATCGGAATGAGCTCTATATGAATTTTATGGACATTAGGGTTTTCATTACGCGTGAATATCTAAGCAACTACTGACAGGATCTCAAAGAAAAAGTCAAGCCCAAGGCAAACTTTACAACTCTGTACTAAATTATCTACAACCAGGTGAATGAACTTCTGTTCGTCTATACAAAGCTTTGCGAGAAACCTTCTCGAGGATATACAACTGCATCAGGTAAGAAAGGGCAAGGTGGTTGTTAAGTCAGCAGAGGCGAGCCAAAGCTAACCAAAACATCTCTCCAGCTTCTACCGTCGATGTCTTTCCAAACTTCGTGTAAAATCCTCTCCGCAGCTTCAGGAGCAGGACTTCCTTTCCATTTACCTGTAAAGTTGAAGTGTGAGAGCTGTTTGCAAACGAAGAAACGGAAGCGCAGCGGGAACGTACATCTCTTTGCGAACAACCCAAATGCTTGTCTATCGCCCCCAAGAGCACTGCTCCCAGCAACAGTCAACGGCAGTGGGACACCAACTTCCATCCCAATGGAGATTTTGACGAGTATCATGAGGACGGAGTGTACGCACGATTGGACGCGGTAATCTTGAGGTCGCAAACCGAACACTTCGCGGTAGAGGAAAATACGGAGCGAATAGGAGTAGAGCTGAAACAACTCATGTCAGAAATCACAATTTTATACAAGGCCAGATAGGAAGAGGGATGACTCACAGCTCGTCCTGTCGCGACTCGACAAGGTTTCCGACCCTCAACCATGGCGGCCGAGTACCTCTCCTGTCCCTTCTGAAGCTCGGTATCTAGTACGTTCGCTTCCAGCTTCAGCTGCATCTCTTCCCACAACCCAAGCTCCCCCTGAGCTTTACAGGCGTATGATCGAGAGACAACTGAGAGAACTCGAGCTGCGAGGGTGAAAGACCTAGGATAGGAATAGCCGTCAGTCAGATGAAATTCAGGTTGAACAGAAAATTCTACTCACTCTCTTGGGACACCCCAGATATCAGCAATCTGGTTGTCTTCTTCTTTCTTATCAATCTCAGGAAGTCCCGCATCGATGTGTTCTTGAAGCATTAACCCACCCCTCTCCACAAGCGTGGCGACGTGAGTGCTGAATCCAGAGAACACTTCATACATCCCACACATGGACCAGAAGAATCTCTTCCTCGCATTTGAGGTTGGGCCGGCATCAGACTTCTTAAGATGATGCTTGCAGCTCTTGAGGAGGGTGGGCACAAGTCGTGTGTCCCCATCGACGACGGCGTGGAGGATCAACAGCAGCTGGGTGGCTGCAACAATCTCATCTCTGTCCTCTGGTAAGGGGCAAGCATGTCCGGAGGATGGAGGAAGACCAGCATTAATCTGTGATGAGGATGAGGACGAGGAGGGTCGGAGGTAGTCGCCCAGAAGTTGGTACGACGCATCTCTATGTTTGAGCCCTACCTTCTGCCATTCCCAGGCAGAATTATCCCCTCTGCTGCGTAAGAGATTGAAGCGGGTCGTTGCGGTGACGGAGAGGAGAGCGTGGTAGACTGGGGACGTTCGGTCTGGTGAAGGGCTGGAAAGAGCCATTGGCGTGTAGTACATCCTCAGAGGGTTGGACGGTCTGTCTCGAGCAACCATAGTACAGGATGCGTAGGTGAGGAAGTGGTGCAACAGTTCTTGATCTTCGACCGGGAGGTGGGCGATGATCTCGCACGAAGCTGCGACAGTGTCGGCCTGAAGGAAGAACTTGCCGAATACATCTTCAGTTGATTGAGAAGGTTGGCCTGTGATGGGGTTCAAAGGGAAAGGAACCTCCGATTGGAAGAAGAAGTTTGGCGGTGAGTCCCTTCGCCCTTGAGCGAGATAACCGGAGACAGAGGCCTGGGTTGGGGATAGTGGGGGCGCAGCAACAGAAGGATGGTATGGTGCTGGTATATAGCCAGCATCTGACATCTTCCTTTGGATTGATACATTGTTGTCCTGTGTTCCACCACCCAGCAGCTGAGCAGGCTCGAGAGTTGTTGGTGAGAGCTGTTTGGAGTGAACACCGAACAAGACGGAATTGTCGGAATCAGCGCTTGCGCTGGAGTTGAACGAGTGAGGGGATCGATTCAAAAGGGGATGAAAGACGTCTTGTTTCCTATTCAGAATACACCCAAATTGTAAGAAAAGGGGAGTCGTCAGCGAAACGATCTGCAAAAAGGCGGTGGCTTTCGCAGACTGACTCGGGTTGTCTACCGTGGGAACCCGCATAGAGGAACGGGTCGAAGAAAGACGGTTCTTCTTGCTGGAAGGGCAGCTGCATTGGAGACTGGAAGAATACTAGCGGATGCTGAGCTGGGAAAGTTGTGCCCAGGGCAGACGAGAGCTGGTGATTCTGGTAATCGTCGGCGGCAGCGCCATGGGTATTCACTGCGAGGATGGGCGATACCGAGCCTGTCGAGCTGAAGTCACTAGACGAAGCTGAGTATCGATGGCTGGGGACGAGCTCAGGTATGGTAAGGGGGTTGATCCCAGGTTCCTCTTTGACAATCGAGTCGACCGGGTGAGTTTGGTCTGGTTGGGCGATAGGCGCTGAAAGTCGCCTGTGTTTCTTGGGAGCCAGGGTGTCTGCTGTGCGGTCATAGCAGCACTCCTTGTTGGTCTTAGTACATCTCGAGCACCCGGGACGACGCTCGTCGCACTTCTTCCTCTGCGTCCTACGGAAACAGCCAATCGCCTTATCAGCGAAACCGCGCACATGAAACAACAAATCCAGAGGGCAGAGACGACAACGTACCTGCAGGACTCGCACCCGAGACGGGAACGAGGGAGATGAAACTGACGTTTCTTCTTCTCCCCTTTGTCCTTGGTCATTGTTCCACCGAGTTTGAGAGATGGAAGGACAGAAGGGTGGTGCGAGGAGAAAAGGCCTGTGTGCTCAAAGGCACTAGTGCGACTGAGTGACGCTCCGGCGGTGGAAGTTTGCCGAAAATTTACCTTGCGGATTTCAACGAAAACAAAGAATCATATGACCCAAAAAGCCAGCATCAACAAGAACAGTATGTACTCGTAGTAGAACACTCAGATATACTCTACTCTTCAGTCCTGTCGTTTTGCGTTCGTTCCCATCCCGTCACACGGCTTGTGTGACTCGGACGCCACCCGTGGCTTAATTTTGCGATCGGCTGAAAGAACAAACTCTAATTCTAGTGTTTTCATCTTCCGAGTGTGACAAGCAGCCACGAAGAGAGAAGAAACTGCTAGTTAATCATGTATCAAGAGCGAGATGCTACGAACAAGCAACGTGGAAATAGAACCGAAAGCTGCGGAGTTTGGAGATAAAAACAGTGATCGGACAAGGAAGACCCTCGGTCTCTATCTCGTAAACCCTCGCGGGTAACACGGAACTCTCAAAAAAAGAGAATTACTCAGATAAAGTGATGAATCAACACTATGCTACACGAGAACCGAAAGGTTACAACCCACTTTCGTCCCTACCAGCCATCTCCGCCCTTCTCTCCTTTCCATTTATGAGACAAATTTCAGATTTCAGCAGCGATCTCGTTGCAGGACTCGGTGAAGATGTCCATAGCCAACTTCATCTCCTCCTCAGAGACGACCAATGCTGGAATGAATCGGATACTGTTGAAATGGTCGCGCATATATGGTCAGCGACACACGAAAACGAGAGAGGCAAGAAAGGGTAAAAGGGTACATACACAGGGTACATGCTCGTGGTAAGAACCATGAGGCCCTTCTCTGCACACCTATCCTGAATTTTACCGGCAACAGGGCTAGCGAATTCGATCGCAGCCATGAGGCCTTTTCCTCTGATTTCAGTGACGAGCTTAGCAGTTTTGGGGTTGCTCTTGATGGCGTTGAGGGCAGTGAAAAGTTGTGTTGATCGTGCGTTGACGTTCTCCAGGATGGGCTCGGTAGAGAAGATGTCGGCAACCTCGCAGGCGGCAGCACAGGCAACGGCGTTACCAGCGTAGGTACTGTATAAAGGGACCGAGTAGAGTATCGAAGTCAGGAACAAGTATATATATATTTGGATGGAGGATGAAACCAGCGAAGGAAGCAAAGACTCACCCTCCGAGGGAACCAGCTGGCATCGAAGCCATGATCTCAGGAGAGGTAGCAATACCGGACAATGGGAAACCGTTGGCAAGACCTTTGGCAAAGACGATGATGTCTGGCTGGACTTCTGGGATGTGTTCAATGGCGAAGAGCTTTCCAGTTCGTCCGAAGCCGGTCTGGACCTCATCGATGACAAGGAGGATGTTGTTCTTCTTGCAGATCTCGGAGACAGCTTTGATGTAAGATGCTGGAGCGGGGACGTATCCACCTTCACCCATCACCTGTCAAAATCACGAGAGTCCAGTCAGATTGGTAGGATTCGGGTACCAAAGGAGTGAAGACTTACAGGCTCAATGAAGAGGGCAGCACTAAAATTGAAGATAAAGAAACGGCATAATCTTAGTATTGAAAAAGAGAGAATGTCAGAATGAGAGCTACTTACGTATCCATGGGAGAAGACTGTTGCTTCAAGACGAGCTCCAGCTGGTACACAGCTTGTCTGACGAGCTCCTCCTCAGAGGTCTCGATTGGCAAGCCCATCTGGTGCCAGTATGGGAAGGGAGTGGTGAAGACACCTGGCATGACCGAGCCGACACTGTCGAAGGTAAACCCAGACGCCAGAATGAATTTGGGAGAGATAAGCGATTAGATATCGCCACTGCGCAGTAGCGAAAGAAAACGAACCCTTCGAAGTAAATGTTCTTGGACTTGGTCAAGGCGGAGGCACCGTAGGTTCTACCGTGGTAGCCACCTTGCATGACGATAATGTTGTTCTTCTTGGTGTAGCGACGGGCGACCTTGATGGCGGCCTCGTTGGCCTCCGAGCCAGAGTTCCAGAGGAAGAACGAGCTGAGGTTTGGCGTTGGCATCAAGTTGAGGAGCTTGTCGACTGACATAGGTACGAGAAAGATGTCAGCGACCAACGAAGAATTTTGCGCTGTTGAACTCGCACAGTGGAGACTTCTTTAAGCGCGGAGTAAGTTTTTGGCTGGGCCTACTCACTGAGACGAAGGTATGGGATGCTCATAGCAATAGCGCACTGAAACCAAAGAAAGAAGTAAGCAAGATTGAAAAAATACATCACAGAAGAACTGGTTGAGGCTGACCTGAGCGTGAGAGATCTTTCCACACTGTTCCTGGGCAGCCGCAGTGACTGACAGTGGCCAAGGTTGGTGACACCGATGCCGGCAGTGAAGTCGAGGTACTTCTTCTTGTCGGTTGTGGTGACCCAGAGGCCTTCACCCTTCTCGATGATCATGTCCCATTTACGACCTGCAAGGAAGAAATGGTCTGCGTCGGGTCATTGGGAGAATCCAGAATAGAACTCCAACGAACCGATACCAGTTGCGACATGCTTCTGTCCAATAGCCTTGAGGGCATCGAAGTCTTTGGCAACGGAGGGCATAGCTGACTGAGGGGCGAGGGTTGCGAGGGTGCGTCTGGTCGAAAGGGCAGTCGTGGTTCTGAGGAGCGAATGACGGAGCATGGTGGAGTTTTCCCCTTTTAAATTTCTCTTCCTTTTGTTATAAGCGGGTCGATTCAAGCGCCTTCTTCGTGGGGGACTACTGGGTGCTCTACGTTGGTCGGAGGAAATCTGCTCAGTCGATGGAAACGCACCAGGCGACGAGAAGAGCTGTGGCGCGCGCCAGTTGACTTAGGCGCCAAAGCGCACCCAGCGGCTACCCAAAAAGGCGAGGGGCAAGCCTGGCTTTTTTACCCTTGTTATATTTTTTTTTTGCTTGGGGCCGTTTTGACTCAGTGTAACAAATACGCGACTAGCAGAAGGTGAAGGGTACGTTCCACAAGATGACATATCTAAGCCCTGAGGACCACTTTAGTAGTCGTTTCGTTATGATGAGTATGATGACAGCATAGAGACACTTCAAGTTGATAACGTAAAAGCGAAGAATTAATACTATATTTGTGAAGCAGCAGCAGTCCGTCTCAACAATAACAACAAGCTGTCCCCCACTATAACTTCGTTTCAATGCTGAGCCAGATCCCCTCCGAAACCTCTGGCTCCTCCCGCATTATCATAGGAGGGCACTCATTTA
>MVAQ01000271.1:0-25784 GCA_014825775.1 Krasilnikovozyma curviuscula
GTCCACCCATGTGCTCAGCCCCTTCCATCACAGAAGAAGTGGATTCACCCCCAATGACCATTCCCCAGTCGTCGTAAGGTAGTGGGAGGGATCTTCCTTCGCCTCCCATATTAGAGCCAGCTACTGATGCTGCGATGGACCCCATTTCCCAAGATTCATCCTCGGGTCCCTCCGCAATCAGGTCTCCCTCATCGTCGTACACAGAGCCAAAGCATTCGGAAGTGTCACCCATCACTGAATCTTCCATAGACGGCTTGTCCCAGTGATTGTATGCTGATTTGTTTGATGGTACAGCTGAACCAGATCTAGCTGCTTTTCGAGCTTTTTTAGCTTCCGCTTCAGCCTCGTCGTCCGACCATTCACGCTCGTCATCAGACACTTCCTAAGAATACACAATAAAACGAAAGTCAGCAGGAGTAGACCTCTTAGTCTTTTCTTAGAGTGTTGTGATTACTTACTTCATCATTCTTGTTACTAGCATCACTGCTAGTGAGCTTCGACCTGAGCTTGAGGACTGCGACTGGAATGAGTTGAGATGTATCCAACGATGGAGCGTAGAACACCTTTTTCCCCTTAAGAACCGGCTCATCTAAAGAGTCTTCCGACGTGATTGGGCGAGCAAAGTCTTTCGGCAGTAGGAGAGTATGCATTGGTGCAGTGAGAGGTCCAAATGTTTCGTGAATCTGTTGCAAACACAGACCGTATTCAAGATCGAAACTACACGGGGATGTAGACAATCTCTGAACTCACGACACCAAGAACTCGCTTATCTTCCCAAGAAACCACAGTTCCCTCGTTGAGAACTCTTCCACCCCTAATGATTTCATCTGCTTCGCATTTGATCACAACCTGAAGTCCAACCTTTGAGCTGATGGTTCCAAGAAGAGTGATAGCAGTCTCTTCCGGAATAGTTTCGAAAGGTACTTCAGGACCAGCTGGTGGGAGGTGGAGTTCGTTGGGAGTAGGCGTTGGAGGTGATGGTACAGAGGAACAGGCGCTCAGAGCTGGGGATGGGGGTGCTGTTGCATTCGGAGCTTCAGTAGAATCACTGTCACTTGATTCTTCAGATCCAGATGGATCTTCATCAGCGTCCAGTGACTCATCGCCCCTGGTGAGTGATAACAACTTTAGTCCCCCGGCCTCGACTTTAAAACGACGCCTGACTCACGACTCAGTGCCAACATCACTTTTTTGACCAGCTTCCACTTCATCTTCTTGTGATTCTTCATCCTCCTCCTTCACCCTGCCGTGACCAACCATCGTTTCTAACAATGATTCTTCCTCCTCTCTTCTCGTCTTCACGTCAGAGCTTTGAGCTAAACCTTCCATCATTCTGGCAGCCGTTTTACGAGCACTAGAGAGACTTGAGTAAGGTTCAGAAGATACTGATGGAACTGCGTCTGGTCCTAGAAGTTCCAAAAGCATCGAGATGTCTTGAGGGATTGCAAGTGAGGTTGGGGTTGGTAAGGCAGGAGCTCTGAATACGGTTGGCTCTTCATCCGGGGCCAACGGTTTCGTGGTTACAAGAGTATCTTCTAGCTCTGTCAATCCTTCAGCCATAGGTACTAAAGCTGACGGTTCTGCTTGTTCAGAGCTTATTCTGTCGATAGAATCGCTGCTGGTTGTCAAGTCCTCGTCGTAATCTGCCATCAGCAAATCCTTAATTTCTCCTTCCTCCTGCTCATCATTATCGAAGCTATCCTGAACGTATTGCTCAGTCATTCGCCTTGATTTTACAGGTGTGGTTGACGGTTGCGAAGCCGTGTTTGTGTGGCGCAGGATAATTTTTGAATACTTTGTTGTAAGAAATTGACAAAATACGATTAAACCCCACAGAGTAGCAAAGGACACATAAAAACTAAATCAAAATACGAAGAACGGAAGAAGTGGAGAAAGAAGCTACGAATCACGCAAAGCTACCGGACGTTCGAGCTCGCTTGGAGGGCGCAGGAGGCTGAATTTCATCTCCGAGTCGTTTTGCTCCTTCAGCACCACCTTCTACGCCTTCATCGCCAACAATATCTCCTATCCCCTTCTCGATGTTGTTTAACTCGCGTTCTGCTGCCTCGGCTGCCACCTTTTCTGGAACGAGCGCCGCAAGCGCCAGATCCTTGTACGATTGTACAGCTGAGCTTGAGGATGATTTACTCGGTAATGGCGCTGACGGTAAGGTGGAGATAGTTTGATGAAGTGATTGGATGATGTCGACTAGTGGCTGGGTTGAAGTGGAAAGTGGGTATACTAAGCAGCAAATTACGACGACGCAATCAGTTTGTCTCCAGTCTAAAAGATTCAGGCACGAAAAGCTCCCGAAACACTCACAGCCGTGTTTCTCGACTGTCTCACGGTAGAAATTTATGCTAGCAATCTGAGCTTGAGTCTTCGCCTTACGCAGTTCTAGCTTCTGTTCCGCTTGTAAGAGGAGCGCTTTGAGTTTCCGTTTCTACAGAAAGACATGGGACGCGACAAAATCAGCGATGCACACAGCGAAAGTACCATAAAGAAATTCCTGACATGTTCCACTTTTGCTCGCAGTTCTTCAATGGTCTCCTCTACGACTTTCTGACCTCCTCCTGGCATCGTTGCAACATAATGCCCCCTCCTGAAGTCAAGACCTTCATGCACAGGCTACATTGGATACAGAAATCATCAGTAGCATGTCCGAAAGGCTGATGTTTGTTGATATGTAATGAGTGTGAGCTCACTAGGACTATCTTCACTCCGTTATCAGTGCCAATATTGAACGCATTTCTCAGACCCCAAGCCAGAAACCTATCGAAGGCAGTATCGAATTTCGTTGTGAGAAGCGTTTCGACTTCGTGTAGACCTGTGGTGACTTCTCTTTCATAGTCCTCTATCGACGGTGTTGAGTTGCTGGTGATATTGGGGGGTAGGAAGTTGGTCTTTTTCGTCAGGAATTCGTCCAGTTTCATCAGTTGGTCGAAAACAGCAGTATTAGCAGTATCATGCTGGTTGGTATGGTTAGAAAATGAGCCACAGGATGTCGATATGAGTACCAGAAGCCGGCACTGAGGAGCAAGAGGAATACTCACAACGTCAAACAACAACTTCCTCGCGGCGAATCCCATGAGCTCCGTCACTACAGCCTGCTCCTCGTCCCTCGACAGTATCAGAGAGCTTCGCTGCATGTTCAGGGCTGTGGCTGGGTCGTAATCAGGGGTGCATGTCGGTGAAATTAATGTCGAAGACGAGGAATCCGAAAGGACAGGCTGGTGAACTGTGTCTGCCGCTGCTTTTGTTCCTGCTGCCTCTGTTACCACTGCCTCCTGCTGGGCTATGTCTGAGAGACGAGCTGACTTCCTGGACATATTGCCCTCTTCTTCAGCTGAAAAACCGGGACTTCGGGCAGTTTGAATGAAAACGAGTCGAAAGTCAACCTCGCCTTCGCTAGACGCCCCCTCAACCATACAAGCAGTCGCCACCTTCACTTTGCCCTCTGACCATCTCACAGAACCCCAACGGCACTCATTTCCGAAATCTTAGAAAAATATACTTCTGATACAAGAAAGAACATTTGTAAGAAGGGTGCGCTCCGTTCTGACTGGCTAGGTAGCTTTCGCTCATTAGAGGAGTACACTCTGATATTCCACAAGAGAATAAGCTGGATAGAGATGTCCCTCTCAAAACTTGCTACTGCTGTAATCAGAGGGTACAAAGTTGTGCAACAGCTGTCTCGCGCCGTATTGTTCCTGCGTTAGTGGAATCATTCATGGAGATCTATCCGGACGCGAGCGCTTGCCATAGCATCGTTGCGTTGCTCATCTGATCGAATGATGTTTCATCTCAGTTTCGCAAGCGGCATAGAAGAACAATTGGACAACCGGTACTCACAACAAAGATTTCAAGGCGACTTATCAGCGATAGGCTCAGCGAGGTAATATTACATGGCGACGAAACTGAAGACCAGCCCGATTGGAATAGTGACGGCCAAAGCCATGGAGAGGGATACGAGAATATGGTGCTGAGGATGTTGGGGATTCGCTGGATAAGGCGAATATGAAAGAAGGTGGGCTCGCTCGAGGAAATGCATTTGGGTCCTTCGAGCCGGTGAGATCGTTAGCCCCAGCCAGCACTTCTACGTACGTGTGACTGCCCAGTCTCAACTGGGACAAAAGACTGCATAAGCCGTTTCTACTGACGGGATCGATACTTCGCCGAGTAGCATGTAGCAGAATCAGAGAAATGGAAAGAGACATAAACAAAAACGTCGCGTGTGATTGCCGACCGAACTGGCGCGTCACGAAGCGCAAACCAATCCGCCAACTCCAACAAGACACTCAGCCATGTACCGGCTACTGTAAGCAATTGAAGCAACTTTTAGATGGTAAAGATACTGACAGTGCATAGTTTTTCAATGCATAAGACCACTCCAGATGTCACTATTATCAAGTAGTTGCGCCTTGACCAAGACAGATACAGATGAACGTCTCTTCATATCACATCCCCAAATCCAAAGAAGAGCTAAAGAAAGCGATTGGTTGTGAGCTGCAGCAATTACTTTGGATTTGAATGTGCCAGCCTGGATACGCCCGTGTCAGAAGTTTTTTTGCGATCTCTCCCGAAACTGAAGCCAATTCTCCAAGCTACCTGTTCATCTCAGTGGTGTAGTGTATCACAAAGTATGCGGTGGATTCATCTAGCTGGAAATAAAATAAAAAGCTGCGCGAGAGTACATTTCAACTTAAATGTCATCGATAGGGTTGGTCTACCAAGCTTTCTCAAGACGGTGCTCGAGTTCCATTATTTCTGCCATGCCTTCGTTTAGGATTTCAGAAACATTACTCCCCTCCCCTGGCTCCTTCAGTGGAAGTCTTGGAACTCCTCCCATTCCTTCACCCACCAGGAGGTTCATGGCCATCTTTAACCCCGGGGTTCCTACTTTTCTGTTAGTCCAATCTGCACGATATGTTTGGTGAGTTATTAGAGCACTAGTGTGTGATGAAGGATTACTGACCAGCCTTGACGACAATATCGGCGACTCTCTTCGCTTCGTTCCAGGCGACATCGTCACCTCTGTTGTCCAATGCCTTTACCGTTAATTCATACAAATGGGTGATTGCTCTGGGCCAGATGTTTGCTCCAGCAGACATAGCACCTTGGCAGCCCAACATCATTCCCGCAAACAACAGCTCGGGCGAACCGGGCAGGGTGAAAAATGGGACGTGAGACTTAAGGTAAGATGGCGAGGTTGTATGTAAGGCGATTCGGTGGGCCTTGGGGAGGTTTCCATCGGAGAGCTTGCATCCGACTATATTTGGGTGGGCACTGAGGGCGATGATCGCATCTGAGTCGAGGTCAATACCCGCTGAACAGGCGGGACTGTTAAAATGAATAAAATGTAAACAAAGAGTGGATCAGTCTACAAGCCAGCAGCGACTATGGGTCTTGCAGGGCCGCATAAGATCACTGCTTACAAGTTATAGATCATAACAGGAATCGGTGACCTGTCGGCGACGTAAGTATAGTATTCCTGCTCCGTTCCCAACGTCCAACCCGAGGAGCGTCAGTGAAAGCCAAAGTAAAAGGTACAGTACCAGAGTCGTACCTTGATTGCTGCTACATTTTTTCCGACAGTTGCTCCAAAGTAACCAGGGGTGATGACGAGAGCGTAGTCGGACCCTGCGTCCTTGGCGAGATGACAGAGTGCAACACTTTCTCTAGCAGAGTTACCACCACATCCAGCAATAATAGGGCGGTGGCTATAGCCATTTGAGTCTAAGAACTCGCGGGCAGTGGTGAGAAGAAGCGTTCTTTCAGCAGGTGTCAAATGAGGAGCTGGAAATAGACACCATGGCGTCAGTGCGTTTCATGTGGCAGTGGGGAAGATGTCAATGAACTCCCTGCACCTTCTGAGTTCGTCCCAAGCAACACCTATTACAGAAGAAGACGATTAAAATCCTTACTCAGGGTGAGGTTCAGCCAAGATCAAACTTACAACTCCCATTTTGGCGGAAGCGACTCTCTGAAGCTGCTTCTTGAAAGCATCTAAATCGATCTCTTCATCCACCCGCTTGAACGGGGTGATCATAGGACAGAAGACTCCCGACTTTAATACACGTACTGAGGACATTTTTGAGTGCGAAACGAGGAGATAGTGAGCGTTGGGTTAGAACGAGCTGTGCGGATTGGTGGACCGGAGAATCAGCAGAAACGATCACGTTGGCTCGTTCACGGAAAGAAGCGACTAGGTCTGTAACAGAGCGTCCGAAGTGAGATTTGTGATACTGTTGGACAGAAAAGCCATAGATCCAAGAACACTAAAGTAATCAAAATACAACTTCCAAAAATTACAATTCTGAGGCTTCCAGAGCTTTCATGTGACTGTCTATTTGGTCGCCTACCAACGGCATTTCACTCATCCACGAACATCTCCGAAGGCTGACCAGAGGATCAGAGAGCAGTGGAGACATGTCTAAATCACAGAAACCATCGGTCGCAGAGGACGAGGAAGATGATGTGGATGATTTGGATGGTCTGTCGAGTATAGAGCTTCGCCATTTCTGATTGCAGGTTTTTGACTGCTGGTTTGCGTCTTCATAGATCTCATTCCGTCCGTTACTGAGAAGCTTCATCCTCAGCTAAGTCCGTCACTAAAAGCTTCAAGTTCGACGAGCAAACCAGCGGTAGAAGCTGAAGAGGACGAGGACCTCGACGACGACGATTTCGAAGCCGCTCTAGCCAAAGAGATGGAAGAGATGCTCATGGGGATAACATCGCCTGGATTACGGTCCGCATCAGATGCATCGACATCCAAGGAGGAGAAGGACATGAAGGAAGCTTGGGATAGGATATTTGCGCAGAACGGGGTCGAGCTGCCTGCTGGGACACCTTCTGGGTCGAAGACGGCGAACAGGGCTGGTGAGAGTGATTTCCAGAGGAAGATAAGGGAGACGCAGGAGAGGTTGAAGAGGAGTGACACCAAGGCTCAGGGTTCTGGATCGACTGGCGTCCCTGGAGTAAGTATTTCCAGTGGTACTTCTGGTGTTGTGGATTATTGAAGTAGATCGAGTATTTCTCTAGATCGACCCATCAGACCCTCTTTATAGCCTACTGTCTGCACTAGGTGGTGCTGAAGGTGCCGGCGATGTTGATGAAGAGACGGCGGCCGGGGTTTTGGAGAGTTTGATGGAAGGTTTGATGGGTAAAGAAGTACTGTACGAGCCGCTGAAGGAACTGGGAGAGAAGGTAAGTTTCTACCCATCTCTACCTCTCACATGGAAAATAGGAGTCTGATGTCTTGTTCTCCAGTATCCTGCCTACCTCGACTCGCCACCTGCTGATCTCGCTCCAGAAACCTTGGAACAGTACAGGAAGCAGTATGGATATGTGAAGGATATCGTGGCACTATTTGAACAAAAGGATTACAGTGATGATAACGAGGTAATGAGAGAACGAGTTAGGAGTTTAATGACCCGGGTACGTCCCAAACAGGATGAGCAGTTCTTGCGCAACTCGTTCCTGACTTCTAAATTTACTGGTTCTACTTCTTCTTCTGCCCCTTAGATGCAAGACTGTGGCTCCCCGCCGGATACTATTATGGGAGAGATGCCTGACGGTTGGGATTTAGGTGGACTGGGCGCTGGTTTACCTGGAATGGATGGAGAAGCGTGCTGTGTGATGTAAAGATGAATCCTCTTCTGACTACAAGATCGCCTGTTTGTAACGATGTATTTAATGCCCCCCAATCACCATGGTGTCTTGGTGGAAGCGCTATGTCGTCTTGCAGCAGAGGTGATTACGCGCCGTGGTGCTTCAGCTCGCTTTCGAATGCTGAGGCCTTCCAAAAAACAGGGTCCCAACACAAGAAGTAACTCAACCTCTCTCAATCTTGATTCAATGTTCTGTCCCAGCTTCCCAAAGTTTTGAGACTGCGAATGTCATTCCTGTCAGCAAGCGTCATCATGGCGGTGAACGCTCCCTACCAATCGACTGCATCAGCCCCAGTTTTAGGTTTCCCATCCTCCAGTCTTCAAGGTCAAATAGATAGGTGAGCTCACCACATTTCTTCACATATCCTAAGTGAACTGAGAACGAATCTTTGGACTGTACTGCGTATTAAACTGTGAAGGCTGTAGCTTAGCTGAACGATTGACCCACTCATCCCACCAAACCCAGGCTAGGATGGCATCAGAAGTTCCATCTCAGGAAGTTGAGGGTCTCTCAGTCAATGATGATATAACAGAGGAGAGGCCTTCTCTATCACCAACTGGGTCAGCTGGGTCTGGTTCCTCAGCACCCTCAAAATCGCTCCCTCCTCCCCCTCCAGGCGAGAGTACCGCTGAGTCGACAGAGGCAGCAGCAGCCCCACTACCCTCATCTTCAGGGACAATTCGTCGTTCCAGACCACCTGTTCCCACTCAATCTCTGCTAAAGTCCATCACCTCGGAACTTCCATCGCATAATGCAGCCAACGCCTCCGTCCTCACGCCATTACGAGCTCACTACCTCAAGAAGTACCTTACCAACCACCAGTTTATGGATGAGCTCAATATCATATCAGATCCATCACTAGGTTCAGATGCAGTTGCTTCCCTCGGCTCACCCTTCAAGACCCCCCTACTCCCACCTGGGCCTGATGGGAAACCAAGGCTGAAACCTCTGCCGGACTTGCCGTTCTTACGGTTCATGTTCAGGCAGTTCGTCTTGAGCTTCCCCTTCCTCGCTGGTGCTCCAAGCAACTTCTGGCCCGAAAAAGTCCAACCGTTCCTCTCGACTTTCCTGTCGCTGTCTCTGGCACCCACGGCGATCCCATACTCACACACTGGGGAAATCGATCCCGACGCAGAAAGGGATTACATACAGCGCAGGAAAATCTTTGACAAGCTGGAGAAGCACATGACGTTGCTTCTTGGCAACGCTATCAAGTTGGATGGCGGCGAAGAAGTCGTCAGGATTGGACAAGATGATTTGGCCAAGTTGGAAGCTGAAGCCAAGAAGAGGGTTGGGCATATACTCGCTAGGGATGATGGGACATTTGTTATCAATGTCATTGGTGTCAGAACAGTCTCTGAGAGGGGTAAAGTTAGAAGTCGAAGTCACGAAGTAAGTCGCTATGACATGGGGCTCGCTTCTGATACAACGAACACTGACATCACTTTGCTCTGTAGGAATTCTTGGTCAGGACCAGCAGGGCCGGTATGCCTGAAGTAAATGTTTGGAGGAGGTATGGTGACTTCAAGCGTCTGTCTGAGGAGGTAAGTCAGGTTTGATCTTTCCTCTGCATAAATCTGGAAGCTCACTTTGGTATTTATTTCTAGCTTCGTTTGATGCACCCTGAGGAAGAAATCAAATCTCCTCCACCCAAGGATCGAACAACTGTCACTGCTCCAGCACCTGTAGCTCCTCAATCGACTCGAGCCTACCTCGCATCATTCATTCCAGGACATGCGCCAGCCTCACCTGGACCAGCTGACAACAACAGTGACACAGCTTCCGTTCGATCCAATGAAAGCAACTCAAACTCTCCTTTAGGGCCCCAATTCGATCCATCCCTTACACGTACTGGCACATCAGACTCTGGATTTGGTGCTGGACAGCAATCGACCTTCCTTTCTCGAGAAAAGAATCGATTGACCCTGCGGTCTTGGCTACGAGGTCTCCTTCTATCACCTGCTCTCTCAAACTCACCTGTTCTGAGGTCCTTTCTACTGAGTGGTGCTGTCAGACTTTCACCGACAGAGGAAGCTGATGCGAAGAAGAGAGAGGATGTGGATAAAGTCAGAGAAGAGGGTAGACAAAGGTTCAAGATCGAAGCCATGAAGAGAGTTGAGGATATCAAGGAAAGTGTCAAGGCTTTCAGAGAAGATTTGATCAGGAAAGGTGGATTGACGCGGCTGTTCGACGTCGTCCGAGAAACAGCCAGAGTTGAAGACCTTCCGATCGAGTATAGGAAGGTGTTGGAGTGGGGCCGAATTTCGTGAGCATCAACGAAACTCCCGTATAGAGTTGTGTCTAATCTGATACACCTGGTATCTTCATCAGGCTGGCTGCTGCTATATTCCAGACTTTTGTCGCTGCAGATACCGCGTCAGAAACTTTGGTCCAGCTGAAGAGACTTCACAACCTCATGCCATATTTCGTCCTGAAGGGAATTCTCAAAGTTTCTAACCCAATGGCTATGATTCGAGGTATCCTCGATCTCTTCTTGGCAAGACCTTTTGGTGGTCAAAGCTTGATTCAAAGGTGAGTTTGTTATCATATCGCCCGCTCAACCATCACTCTCACGCTTCACACGTATACTCAGAATGTTCTCTACGCAACTGAACGAAGATGTGAAGGAACTGCAAGAACATATCGCTGTCCTTAGTGAAAGGATTGGAGAGCCAACCTTCTGTGAAAAGATCAAGCAATTCGTCGCCGCTCCACCTGAAATCCAGCAGATCTTCAAGATGGACGCTGACTCCGAAGGAATCGATATAATTGCAATTATCCTGCGCTCACCTGATGCGCCTGCACTAGATCGTGCTCAGATGCAGAAAGTCATCAGAGCTCACAGGGCTTACTCTGAGTATAAGAAGGACAAAGCTGAGCTCAGTGACTCAGATGATGATGACGGCCCCCAAAAAGACGAAGGGTGGTTGTTCTTGGACTTGAATGTCCTCATGAAAATGTACGCTCGGTTGCAGGAGAAAGAAAAGTTGCTGGCTTTGATCTTTGAGGTAAGCGGATCATTGTGAGGTAACACTTAGAAGAGCTCCTATGTTCACTGTCCCTCATTTCCACTTCTAGGGAGCAACGGCTGACCTCCTCAAGGATATCATTACAATCTTCTACACACCACTTGCGACAGTCTACCGAGCAGCCAGTATTGCAGATTCTTTGGGTGATCTCCAAAACTTCATCAACGATCTCATCCGAACGGTGGATGCTGTTGAAGAACGTAAGCGAAGGGATTTACTTTTCTCCTTGTTCTCCCCTTTTCACTAATGGCCACCCTTTCTTTCATAGTGAGTCAAGAGGACCCTGCTCGAACCGTCCAAACGTTTATTGACTTGGTCAACAGACACGAACAAGCCTTCTATAGTTTTGTCCACAAAGTCCATTCCAAAGGGTCTAGCCTCTTTGACAGCTTGATGAAATGGATAGAGCTCTTCCTCGACTTCGTTCGTGACGGAATTCCTCCTGGTCCAGACGGACCAACTCGTTTGGATCTAGACTTCATCTTGCCAGCAGGAGGCGTGGAACGAAAAGCAGTCCTCAAGGAAGTCGATGCAGTTGCGACATATCACTACAAACTCAAGGTCGCTCATGAAGGTAGAACAAGGAGGAAGTTCCTTAAAGGGGGTCAAGATGCCGAGGACCAAGAACAAGAACAAGCTCTTGTTGACGGCATCGTGGCTGGGTTCAGCTTTGGTGACACGCTGGGTGGTGATGCTCAAGAGATCGCTGAACAGGAATCTGATGAGGAGGATGATGAGGTTGAATACGAAGAGTTTGAAACACCAGAAGGAAGTGAATCAGGATCTATTCGCTCCAAACAAAGTTCGAGCAACGCACAAACTGGCGTCCCCAAACATGTTTCAAGACAAGTATCTTCGGTCGGTGGATCTGCAGTTGATGAATCGGGAAAACCAACTGTGATCGAGAAGTACGATTCAGCCGGTGAAAGGAGAAGGAAGAGAATGAAGAAGGTGGCAATTGAGCCTCCCGTGCTGGTAGCGCTGCCTAGGCTCTTGCCTCTTTACGTTGAGATGGTCAGTAATTGACCAACCTACTTCTGGGCTCTTTACGTCATTCTTTTTGTACTGACAGTTGTATTCCCTTAGGTGCGACCGCTGTTGATAGTATCTCGAGTCGACCAGCCTCCCGTGCCTTCTCGTTGATCCTCTTTATGAGCTTCTCCCTTTGATTCCACTTCCCATGCTTACGCAATGATGACCTCTTTAATTGAATGTATCAAATGAACAGACTTTGCGATAGTGAGAATGACTCTTGGGCATTGGGTTTGGACCGTGCTCCGAACAGCATCATAGCGCAAGAAAGCCCAACCTTGCAAGTTGTTGTGAAATTTGTTAGAAAAAAAAGCAGATACAAATGTGAGTCCTCTGAAGGCAAAGACATATTTTGAGAAAAGCGAACTGCAATAACGTTGTGAAGTCTCGATTACTAGATGGGACTTCACGGTTTGAAAGGTATAATCTAAATTAAATAATCTTTAACTGCACCTCGTGAGTCACCTCGTAACTCGAAGAATGGAAAAAAAAAACTTGATTCGACAGATTATTCGGTAACTTTGTTGTTAAGAGATTTTCCAGTAGTTTGGTAGGAAATGGATCTGTTTCTTAATTTTAATCCACCATGAACTTTCCGCTCTGGGACGTCTTGAAGATCTCCATCTCCAATGTCTCCGCACTTTCATCCGTCGTCTGCAAAGACAACCCCAGGTTACTGGTGATTCCGCCTTCCAATCTCCATTTCACGTGAATTGTCTTTGGAACCGTCTTCTCTGATACTCCCATACGAGCTGCAATCTTTCCGACGCTCTCAACAGTCGATAGAGGAGCTGGGTAGGTCATTATTGATGTTGATGGGTTCCAGTTGCCAGGAAGAGGTTTGGATTGAGGGGTGCTGATGGATGAGGATGAAATAGGAACCTGGAATGCCAGGCTATCGAATTCCAGTGAGGGAGATGCAATGCACATCTTGGAGTTCTTATTGAGGGAGTAGTTGATGAGAATCTTGGTTTCTGTGTCATCACACTTCCAAGCTGGCTTGACCACTATCGGAAGGAAGTCACTCTCTTGACCCGGTGGAATGAAGAGTTGATACTTGAATAACACGACATGGTTTCCAGCAGCATTTCCACCTTGTTCAATGAACGCTTTTACCTTGGCGACGTCGATGCTGTATTCACCTTCGCCTGAGTTTGCGACGACGTATGTTGGGTTCGGTGCGATCTTTTCTAACTCTTGGAATGAATCCAACTTGATTTTAAGAATGTTAGAAGGGAGCGGAGGTAAAGTTGCTGGGAATGTGAAGGCAATCTCTCCAGAGACGACAACTCGTGAGACCTCGCCCTGCCGTGACATCACATTGACAGTTTCCGTGATGGCAGATCTCAAACCAGTACCAGTACCAGAGGCAGGACCATCAAATGGGTTGATGGAAGAGATGGCAGATGGGGTGGCAGATAGCTGAGAGATGGATGAATCTTGTCTTCTAGCTGACATACTGAGGTCGGAGACGGCGGAGTGGGGGAACGAACCGGAAGTTGGACTAACACCGTTGCTGGATGGACCAAGAGTTCCTCCGAGGAAAGACGATGCACCTGATACGCTTCTAATTGGCATTCCCATCTCATCGACCCCAGGGACGTTGGGAATTCCAAATGTGGTTTGTCTGACTTCTCTTCTTCCTCTGGCAACGGTACCTCTTCTTGTAGGGGTGTTGTTGGCTGAGAAGAGACCCGGTGGTTTGGACAAGAGTGTTGATTGGACTTTTGCCAACGCAGCTTGTTGATCTGCTTCTGACTCTTGGATCGGAGTTGAAAGAACGGTCATGTTCTTCGACTGAGCGTCTGCAACTGGAACTTGACCGCCGAGGGGAAGGCTCGAAAGTGGTGCATTATCATCATCATCATCCATCAGGTTGGCTGCTGGTGTAGCTGATTCCCAGGGTGCGTTTGCATGATCTGGCGGTGGAACTGAGAAACCTTCGGAATCGACATTGGAAGAAGATCTAACAGCACCGTTGGTCGAGGTTCCGTAGTTGGCTGCAACCATTGCTGAAGGTGTAGGTTGAACATTGCCATAAGTACCACGAGTGGCTGGTTCAGGACCGTCTTCGTCGCCCAGCATGCCAAAACTGGAGCTCGAGTGCGGAGCTGGAGGTCTTCCGTTGTTTCCGGATCGGGTAGATCCACCAGTAGCGGTGGAACCAGCTCTGTCTCTATTCTTATTTCGACCAAACACTGACTTCAAGCCGGTGGTCAATCCAGCACCACCAGCTGAGGAAGTTGTTGGTAGCCCAAAGTCGTTGTTGGTGTTTCTTCGGATGGCTACACGAGAGTGAGAGACAGTATTTCAATGCTGTAGACTTTAACAATTTGAGAGCAATGCTATGACTCACACGGCGAGCGGACGTTAATAGAAGGAGCGTCCTGACTGGTCATGGTGTTAGTTCGTACAGGGTCAGATCGCGAAGCAGTACCAGTTCCGTTACTGAGCGAAGTAGCAGTTGCACCACCTGGAACACCGCCAGTTCCTTTTCTGATGATGAAGTCCTCCACTTCAGCCATGGTATCCCAAGAGATCATGTTTCCGATGGCCTGCTCAGCTGACTCGACAATTTTACCGGCCGCATCAGATCGGATCGTTTCGTATTTGACAACGAGTTCTTTGAGTGACTCAAGCCGGCCGACATCTGCTGCTTGGTAGGAGTTGAAAATGGCAGGAGCTAAAAGAAAAAACCCAATGAATACAGTCAGCGTCTGTGCGGCGCTATGATGACCGTCCGCAAGCGAGAAGAAAACACACCTTCGATCGCCCAAGATGTCTCAGCTTCGTCCAGGTCTTGCCTAGACTCGCTGAGCTCCTGAATATTTTTAGCTTTCTTTGATGACCCGGCTTTCTTCTCGGCCTGCATGTCCAAAACGGAAACACAATCAGTCGGAGGGTAGCACCAAAGGAGAAACAGCGAGCTTTCATCCAATCCTCACCTTTGACAGCTTGGAATAGGCACTCTCTAACGTCTTCATGTTCTTCTCCAGACTGCTGTCCATGATGTTCAATCTGGCCCATTCACCCTTTTGGGACATCTTGCGGACTCCTAATTCGATGTCGTCCGTCATTTTCTTGGAGAGAGACGAGTGAACTTGAGCCGTCTAAGAGGGAACTCGATCAGCAGATTTCTGTAATAAGCATTACAAGGTGGAAAACACACTTCAGTCAGTTCGTTCAGAAGGAAATGCCATGAGGGAGCAAATCCGCCTAGAACGTCTGCTCCCAAACTGAGATTAGTCTATAAAAGGGGACAACACAACCAGACACATCGGTAGTCAGTTGCTACCCCACAAACAAGGCACGGTAGGTAAAGAACGCACCTTCTTCCCAATCTTCTGGAGACCCGCTACATAGGCGGCTTCAACCAGGGCTCGCTCCCTAAAGTAATCAGCTACAGCCTCGTTCAATACAGCAGCGTTCCTCAGTCTTGTCTGAACAGCAGCATGGGAAGCCCTGGGATTAGGACCGTTCTACACCATGCCAGCATAATCGAACAGCGACAAGAGACGTCCGGAAACGGTGCCCAGAAAAGGATGACGATCAGCATGATTCCTCTCGTCTGAATGGCATCGAACCAACAGAAAATGTGGGACATACCACGAATGCTTTGGCATAGGCATCTTTGGGGAGGCCTGCCCCCTCTGCAGCTGACATTGATTTTCAACTTTCTGGATTTTCGACAAACGTTGTCGGGAGAAACCTCGAAAAGGAGATGTTGAGCCACAAGTGGCATGGGTCGCAGGCAATACAGATTTGGGCAGCTGAACTCTCCGTAGAAGATCGCTATAAGGTCGAAATCATTCTTAGATGGTACAAATATAACAGGGCATGGTTTTTTGTGGTGGGGGTATGGTTGAGGTATAATCACACAACCCTCGCTACGACTCCGATCCTTCGAGCTACATGGCAGTCCCATTGACCAATTAGGAACCTTCCTTGTAACCTATTTGTACAAACAAGAGGTTGAGGAGGAAAGGACGTAGGGGTTAATGCCCAAATGGAGAAAAGCCGGGATGAAGTGCGATGCGCTGGCTGAAAGAAGATCAGTATTTCCGAACCTCGACGAGAGCAAACGATACGAATCTCACCTTGGAGCTCCAAATGGTAATGAAGACATATTCGCGAGCAATTACACAAAAATCCTGAATAGCTCAAAGAACACTGAAAATGGAAACATGTAGGCGAGCGGTTCGTCATACGGCATGCCAGCGGAGACAGGACTTACCACCTGCGACGAGTAAAATCAGAATAGCTGTAGCAGCATACTGGATGTTTTTGTTGGTCTTTGCTTTCGCCTTGACAGCTTTCACCTTGGTCTTAGCGGGACTCTGGCCAACTTTAGCAGAGTTCCTGGCATTTTTCGTAGTGATGTCTCTCTGCGAGCCAGGCTGGTAACAAGAAGATCAAATGGGGACATTGTTAGATCTCCTTGTGACAGGAGCTCCGGAGTGCATGTGCTTACCATCGTGAGTACAGGTCTACCGAAGAGTGGCAGTCGGGGTGATGTTGGCGTGAGCTGGAAAAAGTTATCTTATCTCGGTGGACATCTTGATTTTCTTTTAAAGAAAGAAGCTGATAGCAGTAAGGCAGAAGGAGTTTCTTGAAGGTTCCGAGCGTAGCAAGTAAGAACCCAACTCCTGTCGTTGCGATTTGGACGTTTCAAGAGTCCGCGCGTTGTTTTTTGTACTGAGCTTGAACAGGGGGGCGGTGAGAAGTAGACAAAAAGGAAGACACCAGTCTTCCGTCTCATGTTTAACAAGCACCGAACTAAACCGTGTTCGTTATGCTCTTCTGGTACATTTCACTGATTGTGCCCAGTACGTCCTACCGTCTAACGACATCTCTCACCTGAAATTATATTTGAAGTCATCATTTCCAGATTGGCCGAGCAGGTCTGTAAATCTCCCCACAGCCATTCATTTTGCTGGTCATGTTCAAGAGATTTGTAGCACTTCTCTTTCGTCTCCCTTGAAACAGAGTCTTTCGATCACATTCACCCAACCTGTCGCTTCCAGCGTCATCCAGGTACAACATGCGCCAGTGTCTTGGAATCAACAATCAATGTTGATGAACGACGATAAGTTCGGCAGCTAACTAGGACTCACAGTGGCAAGGGGGAAGTGTTGAGTAAAATAAAGAACTACAGATCAGCTATTGCGCAAAGTGGTCACGACCGCGATGACAATCATCAGACGCGAATCATTGAGCGAGACAAGAGTGGTACACAGACTTTGATAGCCTAGCAGGGCGGTTCTCACGCGGAGATCAATCTGTGGTTTTTCTAACCATGGGCAGATACTGGTTTTTTTTTCTCTGTTTGTCATCACTCATTAGCAAAGTATGACACTGTCCATACTTGTCTCTGCACTCCACTCACGGACCAAGTCCCATGAAATACCCCAGCCCAGCTAGCTCTGGGAGAAAACTGCATGCACAACTGGTGGACATCCCGACAACTCATGGTGTGCTTTTTTCTCAGGTACCGCGGGCTGACAATCTCGCCTCATGTTGGATCGCATCAGTGCAGGTTCTGGGCATCGGTGTCAGATGTTGAACAAGAGTTCGAGGGTCACAATGTATTGCTCAACCGGTACTGCAGGATGCAGTTCTGGTTTCTAATGCGACAGATGTGATTGGCGAGTCCATCCGGTCCCAGTTATCTCGGACGGTGAGTCGCCGACGCCAACCTAACACGCGAGTATTCATCGCTTCAAAGGGCACACTAGACTGTGAGTTCTATCACTGATACTGAAGCGGTGCCGCCCTGATCCTCTTCGCAACACCAACCTAGACCATCGATTTTCCCACCTATGCGTTTGCAACGTGGCTAATCTTTCATCCAGATCCGACTAAATCAACCGCAAATGCCACTGGTACTCCAGCTCTAACAGTCACGGTGATCCCTGAGATGAAAGGTGTGGATACAAACACTACCGCCAAGCCAATGCGACAACGACTGTTGCCTCTGCTTTCATCAGCCCCTTGCAGACTGCTAACGTTCCATCACTGTCCAACACCTCTTTGCATGCTGGAGAAAATCCACCAGAACTCTAACTCAGGTCGCGGTGGCTACAGAAATCGTTTTTATTTTGAGTTAGAGTCACTGCTTTGAACGAAACAGAATCGCCGAACGCAAAGTCTTGCGCTTCTTCTAAACAGATGATAACGCGAGTAGCAAGGCTTCATAGAACTCACTTGTTACAAGTTCCTTCCAAACTATGTAGATGGGACGCAGAGCTTACTCGGGTGCGCAGGTCGCGGCATCAAGTCTAATAGCAACTCCACCGCAACCATAACAAGCTTAAAATTTCTGGTTTCGTGTTTGAAGAGACAAAAGGCGTCAACAGCAGCTCTATAACTCCCTCTAAACCAAGAGGTGGTTTCTCTCAACTGGGCCTGATCAGCAACAAATAACACATACCCCCCTCTTTAAGCGGCCCCACCAGTTTGATTCCTCTCAGCACCGTCCATGTATTGCTTGGTCTTGGTATAGAGCTCGAATATATCACCTGTACTCTACTCAATCTATATATAAGGCACTCCAGCTTGGATCTTGGATCAGTCAGCTCCCTGTAGGCAGGATGCTCCTCTTCAGGCCGTTCAGCGGTGCCGCACCCTCTGGTACTCCCCCCAATCCTTCAACGCCTACCTCAGAATCAGAAACCGAACCCAAACTCAAGCAGCCTAAACCACTCACTGCCATGCTGCCCCATTTTGACACCAAGGAGAACACACCTACCCCTCCTCCCCCGGGAAGCAGAGTTGACTCGGCTTTAGCTCAAAGGCAAGGCAAATCACTGTGGGAGTGGAGCATTAAGGATCTGTGGAAGTTTGGCTGGTTTGTCGGTGGTAAAGGTCAGCTCAACTAGACACTTCTAACAGTTGTTCGGTATGTCATGCGAGAGGCTGACTGTTCCTCTTCCCTCTCGCCTGAACAGCTTCCCACTTGACCTCGGAGATCTACACTCATACTCTAGGCACTGGACCGCGAAAACCCTCTTGGGGACTAGAAATGACTCTTATAACAAGTTTTATGAGGGATGTTGGGAAAGCTAGCGACCTCGCCAACATCGTAAGAAACCGGGTACTTAAGCGCTAGCCATCCCGAGCTGACCCCTTGCACCCTACACAGGACTTGATTCGATCTTTATTATCGCTATCGTCACTTTTACCACTTCCACCTTCAGCCATTGTAACGCCCCTCTCATTTCCAATCCGACGTCGAAACCTACGCGGAATCTTGAGCGACTTCGATGCTCACGAGTTTGACCCGGATAAGGAAGGTGCCCCAGATCAGAAGGTCAAAAGGCCAAGAGAACTCTCTGCCGAATGGATTGTTGAGCGAAATGTTTGGAGAAGGAGAGAGAAGGAGTAGAAGAAGCAAAAGGAGAGGGAAAGGTTGAAGGCGATGGGCTTGGAACCGGAAGAGGACAAGGATCAGAAGGGAAAGTCCAAATCTCCACCCAGCGACAGGATCGTGTTATACCTTCATGGAGGTCAGTACCTTTCCCTTTTCCAACTGTTAACATGGATTGATCAACGGCTTTTGACACTTTTCCATTCTGTTGGTTTCAGGCGCATATTATGTGTTTTCCGCTGCTTCTCATAGACTCATCACGATCGAGGTCTCCAAAGCTTGTGATGCTCGTGTGCTTGCAATCAATTACAGACTTGCTCCTGAAACTCGATTTCCAGGTCCTCTTCACGATGCTGTCAGTGGATATTTGAGGTTCGTGCGCTTCCTTGTTGATATCCGTCACAACAAAATGGGAAGCTGACGTTGTTATCTGTAACACACCAGGCTGATTGAGGATCTTGAGATCCCTCCTGAAAACATATTGGTTGCTGGTGACTCTGCGGGGGGCGGTCTCAGCCTAGCGTTGTTGATGTATCTGAGGGACAACAGTGAGTCATTCTCCTGTCATTGACAAATCAGCAAACTGCGATTGACATATGTCTTGATCTCAGATTATCCTCTCCCATCAGGTGCTATTTTGATGAGCCCCTGGGTTGACTTGACAATGAGCTGTGACTCTTGGGACTCGAATGCTGCCTTCGATATCGTTCCACGACCTGAGCCAGGAGATCATTTGAATCCTGGTACGGCCAATTCCTTTTATTTTCACCCTTGGATTGAGACTGATTTAGTATTGGCCACATAGTTTTTTGCTATTTGGGAGAAGAAGGAGTAAAGAGATATTTGACTCATCCCTAGTGAGTGTTCCCTTCTCTTAACATGACTTCACCGAACTACTCTCATCGCTGAACTTCTCTACAGTGCTTCGCCTCTGTTTGGTAATTTCCAAGGACTTCCGCCACTCCTGATTCAGTATGGAGAAGCGGAGGTGCTTAGGGACGAGATCACTTTGCTCTGTCACAAAGCTAGTCTAGGGGGTGTCACCGTTCTACCGGAAATGTTTGAAGATCAAATCCATGTCTTTCAAACCTTTCCCTTCTTGGAGGCGTAGGTGTCGTTCAATAACACTCCGAGGTCTCTTTCTCATGACATTGCTTTTTTTCTCTCTCTAGAACCGAGATTGCTTTCAGGCAACAACGCAATTTTGTCAGACATGTAGTCTCACAACACGTCACTCCTCAGTCTCTCAGTAAAGCGGAAACAGCTCTTGCCAGCGAGCTTGAATCTGCTGCCACCAAGATTGTCCGAAGCGATGGAGAAGAAGTCAGCATGGAGGACGCAGACAAGGAGATGAAAGACTCTCCCAGTGACAAAGAGACTGATGACAGTGTCGAAGAGGACGTCAAAAGGGAAAACGCCAGCGAGGTTTTGGAAACGCCTTCCGCCAGTCTCGGAGAAACTTGGGTTGACAAAGCTCCAGCGTCTCAAGATCTTTTACCTCCCATCGAGGACGCTTCCTTAAATGATTCCCAACCTTTGGACCACACTACTCCGCGTGTGAAGACTTCAAGCCTCCCAGAAAATTCGACTGAAGCACCATCAGCAACCATAGTCGCATCCCCAGAAAAGGCAATTTATTCCCGACCTGGTCGCATCGATATGCCACCATCCACACCTCCTCGTATGCACCGGACTAGCTCCTCTTCGATGGTGTCTCCTCGTCGCGGAATCAGACCATCGGTATTATCCATGACATCTCCATCAAGCACATCTTTCCACAGCATAGGTTCTTCATCGCCCACAGCCTCAACATCAACTTCGTCATCTCAGCAATACCCCTTTCCAAGTGGACCCGCCAGTCCCCACACGTCATCACCACAACGTATCCCACTTCGTCGCCAGCCATCCAACATCACCGTCGTCAGCGATCGGGCACCTCAAAAACCAGCGACCAGAAAACGATCTCAAAGTCATCCAGATATCGTGGAGCTTGTCCAAAGCTACAGCTCCATTGGTCCAGTCGTTCGGACACGTCATTACAGTTCCAAGCCAGCTGCAGACGAAATGTATCCAACTTCATGCGACACTTCGTCCGACGACAGTCACAGGGAAGAGCACGTTGTAAATGCGTAACTCTTTTGGGAATTTCTCTATCTATATCCTTCCAAATGATACCCTATGATACACGTGTATGTATATGTAAGAACAACCTTTTGATACTATCTATGATTCAAGCGTCATTCGATTCATTGCACCTCCCGCCAAATGTGCGGTACGAGCCTTCTTCCACTCCGCTGGCGTACATGATCGACGATAAAAGTGGAACACAGAGGATGTAACCGTTGGGTGAATGTTGTTGTTGGGGTCGTCAATGGGCGCTGGGAAGGCAGGTGAAGAAAGATGAGGGAGCTGTGTAAGGCTTACTTCCTGGCCATGCCTGAGGAAATAATGGTTAACCATGGTTTCATAGTATAGCGGTTAGTACGTTCGGTTTTGATATTAGCAAAAGTCCGAACAACCCGGGTTCGAATCCCAGTGAGACCTTCAATTTTTTTTGTTTTGCTCATATCTCATATGTTTTGATCACGCACAGAGGGTCTAAAGTTGCTTCTGGTGTGTTGCTTGGTTAATTTCGATGTTTTCCCGAGTCCAATTAAGTCTACCTAGCTATCTCTTTTCGTGGACTACATCGGTCGTCACAGGGAGGGCAATATATACAATTCTTAAACTTGTTCTCAGCGAACGCCTTCAAGCAATACCGTTCACTTATTGCAACGGCAGAGTGATGGGAGCATGTCTCATGGGATGGTCTTCAAATTAAAGAAGAGTGGGGTTGTCAGTTCTAATGATGCGTTGGATTGGCGTTTACGAGGCGAGCAGCGTCACTAGAGCGACGCTCACAATGATCCGGGTATCCCATTCACGTCTGGAAGGAATGACATTGTTTCCTATCTGGAAAACAATGTCTCGCAGCCGGCGCATTCTCTGCGCTAAATGACAAAACGATGGTAAAGGGTGTGACTTGGCATATCCTTACTCTACTGAGTTATGTAATCCTTTGTTCATCCACTGCATTGCTATACAGGACAGTTGCTCCATCGTGGTCTCGAAGGTACGCGAGAAACAAATGAAGAACAGATTTCTGATCCTTGTGCTGCAGATCTTAGAAGACATATCTAAAGAGAGCTCTAGTTAGATCTGTCAAAAGATTCAGGGGATAGTGCAAAGGTTCGTTGGCTTACGACGGGATTCACTTCGCAGTGAACGTAAGTTGACGTGTCTAGAAAAAAATGGTGGTAATCACATATGAAATGATGTGAAAAGTAAAAATAAATAGGTCTCACTGGGATTCGAACCCGGGTTGTTCGGACTTTTGCTAATATCAAAACCGAACGTACTAACCGCTATACTATGAAACCATGGTTAACCATTATTTCCTCAGGCATGGCCAGGAAGTAAGCCTTACACAGCTCCCTCATCTTTCTTCACCTGCCTTCCCAGCGCCCATTGACGACCCCAACAACAACATTCACCCAACACCTACATTGTTTTTCTAGCTCATAATCTGTCTAAAAGTGACACTATTTTGGAATGACCCCCCTGGCCGTTCTCATGAATATTTATATCGTACGTGTCGCTAGCAGTCTTCCAGCGTCATGGCTCAATCAACACGTTAAACATACATATGATATATATCTGAACCTCATACTAATCCGAGCCAATCGTCTTTTATCGACCCAATCGCGAACTGAAAACAACCCAGCTTCAGACGTGAGCAGACTACTTTTTTATGACGCTGACCACTCACAATTTCGTTAGCATCAACTCTCGTACCAATCAATTTCACTCGCAACGAGACCCCCTTTGTGACACTTTCATCGTCGGTCACGTACGACGGCGGGTTGGAGGAAGGTTCGAACCGCATGTCTGGCGGGAGGTGCTTTGAAGGGGAGGGTAGGTTGAGTGAATTAGGAAATAGTAATACAAACCATAGATTCGGTCATAGAAATACTTACGTGAGATGACACAAACACCGAGAGAGGTCCAACGTCCAAGAAGATTCCCATCTGATGTGACAAAAGACCAAAGCCGTCAACTTCGCTCACCCAAAAAAGCTTTACAGAGGTTGTAAGATTTCAACCAACCTTTGATACACTGTTCACAATACCCTGCACAACTTCTCCTTTGTATGGTTTCATGACAATGGCGGCTATCAAGTTGAACGGCAGGTTAACATAATGCAGATTACATTGAGAGTTAGCACAACTTCACAAACAACTACCGATTTCTGATGGGGAATTCATATAGGATGTGTGGAGCAACAGCGACTCACAGTAACTAGCTCTGAATTCAGCCTGACCAGACCCTGGCAGGATTTTGCCAACTCCTATGTCACGGATGGTCAGCACCGAAATGATATACCTGAAATGTGCAGTCCAGTTATCAGAGATTTTCTACAGAAATGATTAACAGAATCCAGCAGGGGACAGGACAGTCGAGACAGGTTCCGTCCAGTCTCACTGTGTCCTGGTCCTGCAATTCAAGGGCATCAAGATCTCACCCAAATCTACCATTACATGTTCCCTCTACATCTTCATGCAGTTTCTGACCGATGTGGTCAGCCAGGTCAGGTCCAAAGTAGGAAGGGTGAAGAAGGATGGTCTGCTCCAGATCTTTCTGTAAATTCAGTAGAGATCAGAGTACGACCAAGCAAAGAATCTGAGTCAGCGAGGTATTTATTTCGGTCTGTGGTATTAGCAGCTCGGCTTCATAACCAGTAAGGGGCTCCAACACAGGTAGTCCTGGTCAAAAAGAAGGTAGGATGACACTCACGATGAAAAACATGGCAGGGAACCGTGGCCTTGAGTCCCCAAACCCGTCAGATACTCAGCACCAGTACTAATCAAAGACTGGATGTTGGCTTCTATCCTCGAGCGATGAAAAAAGAAAAGTTGCCCAAATTCGATCCTCACAGTTGGAAGAGTGGCTTCTCTGGTTTGACTTGACCCAAAACCCAGCTGAGCTACCCAACTGGATTTTTCGCGATGCAGCTGCAGTCCCCCAAGCTGGCAAGGGGCAGTCCAGTGTCCAGTCGAGGGAACTCGAAGGAGTGAGTACTAACTGTGCCCACAGTATAGTTTCCCGGGGCAACTGCTACTGACGGATTTCTGTCTTGTCCCGTTAATTCAGCTTGGATCGAATAAATCTATGGGGGGGAGTCAATCCAGCTCCAGCATCAGCTATTCCTTCCCTTTCCCTCAAGGTAATGAGGATATCTAGGAGCTCGTTGGCTCGACATACCACCCCTTACTTCGATCCGTCAGTCGCGAGCGAGGCATCCCAAGCATTCGAGAAGGCCGCCAACGATTCTATAGTGACCAACTCTGTCCGTCAAGAAATCACTTCACATGTAGACACGCTCATTGATCTTCCAACTACCTCGCTCCTTACTCTTCCTGGTTCTTTCGGGTCTATTTCCCTTGGAGAACATTTCCAGTCCTCCATCTGCGTCAACAATGACGGACCGTTGAACGTAGCAGGTGTGAGCTTGAAGGTTTGGATGGAGAGTGGTGAAAATTGTGCTAGAAAGGTCCTGCTGGCAGATGTGAGAGGGGCTGGAGAGGCGGGGCAGGTCGACAGTGGAGGGCTACTAGAAGTAGTTGCGAGGCATGAGATCAAGGAGCTGGGACTCCATGTGTTGGTCTGTGAAGTAATTTGGGGAGTCAATGATGATGGATCAAAATTGGCTGGCACGCCCGAAGAAAACAGTTTCAAGAAGTTCTACAAGTGAGTGGTACCCTTGCTCTTGCGGTCTCTTGTTTCCGGCCTGACACAATATCTACTTCAAAGATTCCAAGTAATCAACCCCCTTTCTGTCAAAACTAAAGGTCAGTACTGTATTAAGTTGATGTGTCGTTTAAAAACTTATCCTCAATTGTTATTGTCCCGTTAGTTCACCTGTCAACTTCACCCAACGCCCTCCTTTCATTGGATCTCCGCTCACGAGTTTACTTGGACGTTATTGTAGCAAATACATCTCCAGTGCCGATGTGGTTTGAACAGATGGTTTTTGATCCGGCAGATGGTGTCGCTCTCGTCCAAGATCTTCAGGTGGTGCACTCACCGTCAGCCTCCACAAACACCCCACCAATCCAGCGAACTATCTTCGAAGGATCTAATGCAATTCTCAATCCCCAAGATACGCGACAAATATGTTATGTGCTGGATGAGAGGAATAGGGAAGATTATGAGACGGATGGAATCATGAATATCTACGAACCGGGGACAATTCTGCCATTGGGACGACTGGATATCATCTGGAGGAGTCCTTATGGAGAACCTGGTCGTCTACAAACATCAACGCTCCATCGGAGAATACCATTGCCACAACCACCTGCCCCTGTCACACCCAGCACACCCAACCGCATGCCACAAGCTATACCGCCGCATCTTCAGCAACACATACCTTCACCTTCTCGTTCTGGATCTCCTCTATCTCGCGCCAAACTAAATGTAACCCCACCTCTCCCACCGCCCCCGCCCGAATGGGAAACGAACCTCGTCGTTCTCGATCGCCCCGGGAAAGAAGGGACCTCAGTAGAGCAGGTATTCCAAATACTAGCGAAGCTCAGTTTGAGAAAGCTAACTGAAGATCAAGAAACTCTAATCGGGTCTACTGTTATAAC
>MVAQ01000273.1:0-25623 GCA_014825775.1 Krasilnikovozyma curviuscula
CCTCTTAGAATTAGTTCTTCACTTGCTTTCTATCATCTCTCAGGTACTTATTAGTTAGTATTCTTTCTAACTCTTTCTATTGTATTAACTTGCTTTCTATCATCTCTCAGCGCCACTTATTAATCTATATATCAACAGAAAGGACGTGCGCTGCCGCAATGACTGTACAATGACCATGCCTGAGGTAAAGTGCTACTAAAGCGTGAGAACGTATTACTAATGGTTACTACTGTCTAAAACGAGACCTTACTGGGTTCCGATTGAAGACACGAAGCTCCAGTTCACGAACCAGTACTCGACTACTATAACAACATCCACCCCAGAACCAACAACCAACGTACTTTCTATCCATCGAAGAACATCTCCGCCCATACCACGGACGTTGACATTGTTGATATATTGATCTAGGTCGTGCAGAGAGATGATAGAAAGCAAGTGAAGTACTAACTCTAAGAGGGAAAAATGCCTAGTTTATATAGAAATAAGGAAGCAAATATAGCGGATCTCAAAGTAGATATCCGCTCCCGTGTCTTTCTTCTACCGCCAACTCATCCCTCAATTTCCTTTCTCTCTCTCTTTCCGTTCCTTGAAACATCCCTGCAACATCCGTCATCCGCTTGTGAGTCTTGTTGCACTTCAACACTTGGTTAGTCATCCTCAACTCTCGAAGAATACGGTTCAGAAGGGCTAACTTCCTTTTCTCGATGTCTGCAGCAGAGGGTTGCTCAATCCCGTACGGCTTCAAGTGATCATACACCGCAACATGTACAGCATCCGGAACTGCAGCTTGGAACTCAGCGACAAACTTCTCCTCGTACGAAGGGTCTACAAGGAACTCCACAGTATGTTTACCAACCCAACTGATGTTACAAATCATACTGATTCTCATTCTCAAGATTCCCCTCAATTTCTTTAGTTCCCCAGAGACATACTGTTGACCCTCTTGAAGTATACTGCATGTGTTCTGCCCCAGTCGCGAGAAGGCTCAAATTCGCGAGGAGGACAGCGCGCGTCCCACTCGCGAGGAGGATGGTGCTAGTCGTCCCCCTCGCGAGGAGTACAATAAGTAATTTATTAATTTACTTTCTGACTTTGGTTTGTTATCATTTGTCATTTCACCCTCTAATCCAGCTCAATATTTTACAACTCATGAGCTGACTCCCTTTGACAGGTACTGGAAAGAAATTGGTGAAAAGTTCTCTCAAAATTGAAATAGGGATTAGGGAAAAGGCAGTTTAAAGTTTCATGGGTGTTGTGAGAAAGTAATCCAAAAACGTTGAGCGTGTTCTTCGTCCGTAACATCTGATCTCTGAGCAGGTTGAGTGCCCTTCCACGCAAGAAGTCCAACGGCAAAGCTTTCTGAGAACGGGTGGACAACAGGAGGAGCCAGTAGTGACATCAGATAGGTCTAAATACGGCATCAGAAGTAGCGTCCCTCTCGCGAGAGGGATGGCATAAAAAGTTGAAAAGCTGTCCCAGTGGCAAAAATTCGCGACTAGGGCGCTAACCCGTCGCGAACGGCGGCTTCTCGCGACTGGGGCCGAACATCTGTTTTGATTTCTTGCCCTGCGTCTGGACGGCTAGCTAATTAGTCCTCCTGCTCTGGAATATCTTAGGTGGACAAAATGTCAAATATAAATTGAGATTCAGAAGATCTTTATCGACCAGCCAGTTGTAAAGAAAAAAAATGGAGGGGTATATAGCTGACAAGGTAACAAAGGAAAAGGTAAAACACGATAGAGAAAGTGATACAGAAGTGAGCGATGGAAAAATTTTCAAAAACACTGAGAAGATGAAGAGTTAGTTTAGCCACTTATCACAAGTTCATCTTGAACTCACATTAAACTTCGATTTCCTTCGTTGAATCTCATCCATACGTTCCTCCAATTCCCTGCGAGCAGTATCTTTCTGACGACGTTCTTCGCTGAGGCGGGTTTCTAACTCACCCTTCTCGGTATTGACGCTCGACTTTACAGTGAGAACTTCCGCCCTTGCATGAGAAAGTAACCCCCTCAGCGTTTCAGCCTCTGCCGTCATGCGGTCCCGCTCCTTAGCGATGTCATTTGCTGAGAGACGTGACTTCCTCAGTGCTCTCTCAGAGTCGTTCTAGATTTTGCAGCAAAGTTCAGTACGAAATGTCAGCTTTTCGAACCTATGCAGTTTGTAGAGCGGAGAACGATCCGCACCAATGCCGCCTCAAGAGTGTTCACCAAATCGATGTTAGCCTGCAGATCTGCTTCACAATGCTGCAGCCTTTTATTGAGTCCTTTGATAGTCTGGTCCTGCTCTTCAATTTGAGAAACAAGTTTCGCTGTTTCCGGAGTAGTAGTGCTGATAGCAGATGACCTGAGAGATCCTGACTGTGAAGATGTGGAGGAAACTCGGTGAAGTCGTTGCTGAGGTCCATCTTCTGGAATTGGTGAAGGTACCGGTGGCAAAGAAGACGGAATCGGTGGTACGGGCATGCTAGGTGGTGGTGTTGGTGGCGGCGGCTTTGGTTTGCCTCCAGATGGAGATCCAGCTCTGTTGACTCCAGTTATACTTCGGACAGACTCTCTGTTGTTCGTTGAACCGTTGGTCATAGTGGGCGATGTGTTGGAATCCACTGAGGAAGACGACACCTCGGAAAGTCGGATTTGCAGCTCGCGCATAATCTGATCCTGCTGAAGGCGTTCGCTATGGAGACTCTCGATTTCTTGTTGCATGTCGTGATATGAAGTGCTTTGGAAGACTTCAGATCCACCTTCAAGTTTATTGGATCGCTGGCTGTCAAGCTGTGTACGCAACTCAGCACATTGGTTCTGAAGTCGGCCATTCTCCGCGTTGCTCTCCGCGACAGCCTGTTCGAGTGAAGAGATAATCTCGAGAGTCTCCTTCAGCTCCGATTGAAGCGTGGCCACTTCAGCCGTATGAGCTGACGTAGAGTCAGCAAGCTCCGTATTGATAGCTGTTGCTGCAAAAGCAGTTTCGGCTGCGCTGCCGACCTCAGAATTCTTTTCGACAATGCCAGACTAATCATACAAGAGAGAGAAAAAAAGGGAGAGAAAGAGAGAGAGAGGAAGGGGGAACGGACAATTCAGAATCAGACACCATATGAAATCTGGCTTGTAGGTGCGTTAGTCGCTCACCTTGTTGTCCTCCAACTGTCTTGTTAATAAGTCTCGTTCCACAGCCATTGCCTGGAAAGAGGACGCATGACTAGCCGTCATTGCATCCATCTGTTTTGTGTGGTCATCGGTGACGGTTTGAAGTGTAGCGAAATGATCCTCCTTCAATCGCATAACTTGATCTCTAGATTCTTCGAGTGCTGCATCATGAGAGGCATTCAAATCCAACAATGTTCGTTGTTGCTTGTCGAGTATATTTTGAAGCTCCTTTTCTGATTGTTGACGGACCTGATGGAGTGTCGTTACGTGTTCCTCCCTACTCTTCGCCAGCGTAGCTCTCAACCTTTCTAAATCTGAGTCCTTCTCCTGAGTAATTCGAGCTAGGGTGAGCTCATGATCAGCCTTGAGTCGAGACACTAGTTCAGCAGAATCTTGGATACCGGCCTTTAGCTGGGCGGCATGCTCCGTCTTCGACTTATCGAAATCCGCAGCGAATTGAGATTCAAGATTTGAGAGGTGTTTGTTGTGCTCCTCGCGAAGAGAATTGATTGTAGAGACATGGTCCTCGTTAGAGTTAGACAGAATGCCTTTTCTCTCGATTTCGAGGACTTTGAGAGAAGCTTCGTGTGATTGAGATAGCCGAGACAGAGCGGATATTGAGTCGTTCTCTTTGCGTTGCAAAGCCTCATCGTGGGATGTCTTCAGCTTTGAGATAATTCCTGCTTGATCATCACTTTGGCGTTGAAGAGACAGCTGAAGGTCCATTTCTCTGCGTCGCAAATGCTCTAGCTGTGAGTTGAGATCGTCATGTTTGTCTTCCGCACCACGCAGAGAGTTTCTCAGCCCATCCAATTCACCTGACATATTCAAAGCCTTCGAGAGCAAAAAGGGAGTTATATGTAATCATGCTAGGAGAGATGAACCACATTATTACGAAATGAACTCACCTGATCTCTCGAGAGAGCTTGCAACGTGTTATGCTCTCGTTGGACTTTACGTATTTGATTATTCAAAGACTCTACAGTTTCGCGATGTGATGACTCCTTTTGAGCCATAGACCTAGACAAAATAGAAAAGGGGTTAACACCGCAGGATGAGTGGATCGAAGCGATGCTCAACATAAAACATACCTCATCAACTCGTCCAGTCGATGGAGATGCTCAGCGTTGGCTTCAGGATTAGGAGATGGAAGTTCTGATATAGATTCACGGAACGCATCAAAATTGCCAAGAGTGTGAGGGGATAGAGTTCCTTTCGGAGGTCGATCCTGCTCAGGAATCGCCAATTCTCCGATATCACCGTTGACGTTGGTTTGAAGACCAATACCGTCTGTAGGAGGAAGAGATGGCGAAAGGACAGCCATTGACGGTGAGCGACGACTACCCGGAGAAACTGAGCTTTTGTTAAGTTGGGACAAGCTTCGCTCGAGAGCGTCGATCTCTTCTTCACGAGATTTTAGTACCTGTTGGAAAGCAGTCAGTTTATGATCCACGCTATCGTCGAAAGTTTGAAGACGAAGTGTGAAGCTGACCTGTTGCAGGCTCATAATTTCCTGCTCGTAAGACTGAGAAGTTCTCGCTAGGGCTGCATTGGAGCTACTGGGACTGAGACGGTTCGGGGAGGTGGAGGAGGAAAGCAGGCTAGTACCCTGCCCTGCCCAAGAGGAACGCGACGATGGCAAGGAGGAGAGCTCCGTAAATAGAGACATGGGTCTGAAATATATCGTCAGTTGGGAATCGGTCATTACAGCCTTCATAACGAGACCCGACATACCTGGTTCGTCGCGACTCTCCAGCTCCCCTGCTCTGAAAAAACTCCCTGGAGTTGGTAGTAGAAGATGAAGAAATGCTGGAAGAGGTGCCGTGACCCATTGAGACGGCATCACGTTTGCCACCACGTCTTGAGACTGGTGAGGTTTTGTTGGCAGTTGGAGAAGAAGTGAGAGCTTTAGAAGTAGTATCAGTATCTGAAGCGGAATCAGACTTGTCCGGAGTAGATACAGGTCGAGGAGAAGAGAGCAACGTATCGCCTGCCTCGCCATTGACGAGCCGAGTTTCTTTGAGTTGATCGTGTAGCGAGCTGATTTCTTTTAGTGATTCTGCGTACTTATTGCTGTATGCATTCAGTTCCGAAAGTGTCAAGGAATGTTCTTGTTGAAGATGAGTGAGCTCGTCCCTGAGACGTTCAATGAGATCCATGTCATCGTTGAAAGCGCTGCTGGCTGATCTGCTGACAGTGCCATTTTGAAAATGGAAGCCTCCATTGGCGGGTTTGGGCGTAGTAAGAACTGACGCTGTTTCTTCAATATCTTCACGATTCAAATCGAATTCGCCAGCTTCTTCGTTGGGTGTGAAATATGCGTTATTAGATGCAAAGGATGGGGATCTGCTGCTGGTTGAGAGAGCGGTCGAAGGACGAGCTGGGCCGTTCCTTTGGATGATGGATGTTGAGCTGATGTCACTTATGCGACTCTTGAGTTCCTCCTTTGCATTTTCAGCCTTGGCAACTTCTTCCTTCAGCCGTTCTCGTTCTTGACCAAGTTGACCGTTCTCTCGGACTGCGTTCTCAAGCTTCCTCTCCAGATCTGCAACCTTGTTATCCTTCTCATCAAGTTCCTGAAGAAGGACCTTGTTGTCGTTTGTTGTATCAACAAGAACCAACCTGGCCTCGAGCTCCTTGTACATGTCTTCTCGCCTGCTTACTTCCTTTTCCAGTCTGTCAACGTGTTCTGCGATGGAAGACCTCGACTCGTCGGATTTGGTCAGGCGTGCTTCCAGATCAGCAATATACTTCCCGGAGTGAACCTCAACATCTTTCATTCGCGCCAGCTCTTTTCTCAACTCAGACACTTGAGACCCATTAGATTCATCCTTCTCAGAGAGTCCCTTCAGCTTCACTTCGAGATCTCTGATGTAGATTTCTGTTGACGCTTCTCTTTCTACCAACTTGGTAACGCGAGAGCGGAGTTCTTGCACGTAGGTCTCGTTCGATGCATTCCGGTTTGTGACCTCCGTGAGTTGAGCTTCTTGTTCTGTGTAGAGCTCAGAAGTGTGCGACTTCAGAAACGAAACGCAACATGAAAGAAGTTTGTGATCAACGTTCTTCCATCATGAAAAAAGGAATGATAGCTCACGAGGGCTGCACGAGACAGAGTAAGTTCAGCCTCAAGGCTAGCAATCGCCTTCTCGTACTCTTCGATGACAGGCTGGACCATCTCAGCGAATCCGCGACCATCCATCTCTGACCCTTTACTCTCTTCTACCTGCCTCCGAAGTCTAGCAACCTCAACGGTTGTAGAGGAGTACTGGTCGCTCAAATCTGCATGTTTCGCCTGAAGTTCTGACAATTGAATCATCAGCCTGGCAGCAGCAGACGACCCGCCTCGCTCTTCTCGGATGGAACCTAACTCTTGAGTAGGTATACTGGCATTCAGATTGCTACCTGTTTTGAGGAGGGCATACTCTTTGCGAAGTTTGAGCAGGGACGCTTGAAGATGTTCAACATCATCCCAACCGACCTCTTGCTCGTTCACCTCCGCTCTGTTCTTGATGTTGCGAGCTCGGTTGGCATATTTGATAGTGGAAAGAGTTTCTGTAATGTTGAACTCTGCAGGGGAAACACACTGAAACGACATCCGGTTGGTAGATGTGAGCGACTGACTCAAGAAGCATTCCCGTGGCTCTTCACTTACAGCTAGCATAAGAGTATGAGCATTACCGCCCAGTGAATCTTGAAGAAGACGAGTGAGTTTAGAGTCTCTGTAAGGCACGTGGGCTATAAATGCAGCGGAATATATCAGTGAGAGGCAGAGCGGTGAGGGCAAGGAAGATAAAGACTCTGCTCACTTGACGCTCTGACTTTGGTGGGATCACCCAAAGCTGAAATAACATTGCCAAGAGCCAACAAACCAGAGTTGATGCTGATTCCTTCCTTCATACGTTCACCAAGGGCAGAGGTCCGTTTCAACTGCAGAATGCGAGCAAACTTCACGTCAGCAGCTGTCTCAAACGGGAGCACATCACGTTCACCCAACTCCACTTACTCGCTCTGAGCCAGCCAGATCGACAAAGTGAAACTTGCTCGTGACAGTGATCCAGTTGCCGCTACTACTCTCGCCAGACTTCTTGGAAAGGGAGTCATCTTCATCTTCTGTGTTACTCAAGGAGCTGAGACTAGCCCTACTTCCCACACTGGGCGGTCTTAACCTTTGAGCAATACCGCTGCTAGGAGTGGTTGGTCTTGAGCCAGGAGTAGGTGAAATGGTAGAAGTTCTGTTGTACTGGATGGATGACGGACGAGGAATACCGCGCCCTCCGCCAGGAGTTTGAGGTAAGCCTGATGCAATGAAGCTGCTTGGTGGTGCACTTGATGTTGGTGTACCAGGAGGTTGAGGTTGTTGCTGACTACCGACACGTCTTCGTTGAGTGAGTGTGATAGAGAAGATTGCGTGTGAACGAGAGCTTTGAGCGTTCATGTCTGTCTCATTGGTTCTACGAAGAGCAGTACCAGCTCGGAGATTGGCCATGACCTCTTCCTTTGATCTCACAATGGGCTCCTTGAGACCTGTCCAAAGTATTCGACCATCCTTATCCTCTCGAATCGATAGAGTTGGCCGTTCGGATCCCATTGTAGGTGCAAATGTATCTTGAGGAACCAGAAGATCCAACAGATCCTAACGAGTCAGTTGAGGAGTTGTTCAAAAAAAAAAAAAAAGTCAGCCTCGGTCAACGGGAAGTTTCTTCAGAACGAGATGACAGACCTCGTTATACAGCTCTACGAACGAGTTTTTAGCTTCAAATGTCACGTTACCACCACTGGATCTCTTTATCTCTTCACATCTTCTGAAGATGTCTGCTACAGCTCTTGGGACGATACCAGATTTGGAATCCAGGTCTGGGGAAGACGATGAGGATGAATCCAAAGCCGTTCCCATAGAGTAAGATTTTCCAGACTAGTGCAGAAATCAACATATCAGTACACAATGACTCAGTACCAGTGAATGTTAAGATAAATAATAGGCTCACTGATGTTTGACCGTAGCTTTTTTCCGGGAGGGGAAATACAGAACGCGCACCGACAGCAGACCCCCAAAAGAAAACATCAAAAACCAAACACAAGAGGACACAACCAAATATGTCAGCTCATGATTCAAAGCTGTGACAAGAGAGGGTTGTTGGATCTTCAGCACTTACGCCAGGATTGTGACGTTGAATCCTTCCATAAACTTGCCCACAAGTTTCTCGGCGGCGGCAGCGTACAAGTCTTCCTGTCCTTCGTCTGGACCCAGCACACGGTCGTAGTGAAAGACCTGGCCTTTCTTGGACGATGAAGAATGATAGGTTGAAGCGTTGAGGGAAGCTGTTGCATGGTCGACCGACACGCTCGTCTGCGATCCTGGTGACGGATGGATGGCGATCCTTTGGAACCTGGGAGGGATAGATGTGAGGTCGTGGTTGTTGACGGGACGGATTCTGAGGACGACCTGGACGTTGGACGAGGCTTCAGATGAGGAAGCCGCTGATGTTGGTGTTTGTACAGGGGACGAGCTGCCGCCATTTGAGTGGTCGAAGTTCGACATGCTTCCCCCTCCTATGTTGGCCAAGCTGGAGCCGTCCCTACTGGTACTGAGAGAGAGTCGTCTAGACATTATTTTCGTATAGTGAAGGAAGTGAGGGGATAGGTCACAAGCCTGCTGCTGCTGAGTCGGCAGGGAGAAATGGAGGGAATAATGAAAAGCGTTGGTAGTGCTCTTCTGCTGAGTATGGGTCTGCGTTGGGCTTGAGCCCTCTCACCCTATCTGTATCTGTCGGTCTCTCTCCTCGTGCGTTCGGAGCTGCGAGAGATCAGAGGGACAGGAGCAGAGATGTCGACGACGGCGAGTGGGTTTCAAGTGGTTTTAGTCAGGATGGGAAAGGATCGTCCCCTCACAGTGGCGAACACACACACACAGACACACACACAGGCTCGGAGCGACACAAAGACGGGTTGGTCTTTCGAAGGAGAGATGTAGTCAGGTGGGACATCGACCCATCGTCAAGCAGACGCGACCGTATTTCGTTTCACGATGGAGGGACATTTACTGTTTACATCAAGTAGAGCCGTGCGATTCCTCGCATGGTGACGAGTGTGTTCCTCTCCGAATGCATCACAACACCCTAGGCCATATCTCGTTCCGAAGGCCTTCGTCGATATCTATCGCTGGGCGATGCGACTGAAAAGTTGGTTGAAACCTTATGTGAGGCCAGTGTGAGACAGCAGCAGACATCTGCGGCGTCGCATTGCTTTGGGTTCCGGCAAATCGAAGGCCTTCATTAGCTTGAACGGAACAGTTCTCTTCTTCCAGCCATGTGTATATTGTAGCAATCCTGCTTTTCAGAGACCTTCTCTCTTTCTTTTTTCTTTCTTTTTTTGGGTCGTGACCGCTTCGCCTGCGTCGACCTGTCCACACTGCTTCATACTAGCCACGACTACGAAAACAAGCAACATGTCCAACTTGCTACGCAGCTCTCTCAGATGTCTTTCTAACCCGTACAGGACGATACAGCCCACCACTCTCTTGAGCAGGCAGCCATCAACCAGCCTGCTGCATCTGTACCGCTCCCTTCACACCACACCTTCATTCAGACCTTCGGTTCTCTCGCCTTCAAAATCAGTATCACACATCTGTTCACCAGGTTGCCAGCATTCGAGGACACCAGGGGATGTCCTTGGCTGTGGCCAGGACTTTGGTGTGCTGGGTAGAAGCACCGGCGGAGGAAGAGGTATGAAGACAAAGACTAGTCTGCAGTTGAGGTGCAAGAGTTGCATGTTTGTAAACAGGTCAGTACCGTTACCTTCATGTGCTCCTCTTTGCTGTTCCCTTGTCCCTCTCTTACCCATCCTCACATTTCCTCAATTCTTCCTCGCGCCTCGTTCTTTTTGATTTGGCCTGTCTAACTGCCCGACCTGTCACCAATAATCTTCCTGTTGCTGTAGACGAGGTAGACTGTTTGTCATCTGTAAAGAAGAACCGAGGCACAAGCAGGTTCGTTTTCAGCACCCCTCTATTCGTACCCCGTTTTCTATTTCTTAGCTCACTTCCTTCTGTTTCTCTCTCACTTGCCGTAACCAACAGAGGCAGAGTTCAAAGATTTCACATGCTTAAGCTAGAGACTTGAGGTGAATTTGTGGAAGAACAGGCCAATGCAGGTGGTGTGGATCAGTAGACGAAGACACCCATATTGAACACAGATAGCAACCCAATCTTTTTGTAATCGTCAGGCGGCTGATGCAGCCATTGACCATTGTTCATTGCAAGACCAGACTTTGCATTGGGTAAGTGCAGAAAAAGCAAGCGTAAATGCCAAGAATGGACATACAATATACCTAGGGTTTTATAATGGAGCACGACATACCACTAATCCAGAACGTCCACAAAGCTTAGTCGGTGTTGGGGTATCTACCTCCTGGATTTTTGTCCCTTCCCTTCCTTTGGTATCCATCTTCTCGCTTGCTCATCACATAATCAAGTTCATCGAGGAAATGTGTCGGTTGGTGCGTCCACTGCAACTCGACAGCGTGTTTTGACCTAGAACGAATCTGACAGCCCTTTTACTCCTAACTTTCGATCGTCACAGCTTGTATTCAAAGCTAAAGAGGAAACTTTGTTATCGCATTTGCTCACTCGACCGTAAGAATAATCTGATTGCTCGTCGACCTGTGCTGAGACTCAACCGCTCTGTTGTCTGCCTTTTTTAGTGCTCATTCTATTATAAACCAAAGTTTCTCTTCCAAGCTTAGACTGGACCTGAGGAGGCCCATGAACGGAGATGGGTCAGTCAATGCATTTTTCAAATTCTCTCGCTCGAGCCTGTACAGTCGGTCGCCTAATCCCTGCACTTCTCCCATTATCCCTACAGTTTTGGCGTAGGATGGTACCAAACACCTTCTTCATCACAGTCTTCATCCTCACCAACGTCCCAACAAGCATCTACCTCCTCGACAGATCCCTCGAGCTCAGCATCATCATCAGCAGCACCCTTGATATCAAACGAAGAACCATGTATCTTTAATTCTGTAACACCAGCTTGGAATAACGAGAACCTCACTCGTCTTGCCTCCAAACTCAAGAGCCGCCTCGTCTTTGCACACGTCAGAGCCAGTACTGCTGGTAAACTCAGCGAGCAGAACTGTCATCCTTGGAATTATGGCAGAATCATGGTCAGAGTCGTCTCTTGTATTTCGGCCTAAAGGAATCAGTTCACTTAACGACCTTCTTTCATGCCTCTGCTCCTTTCTAGTGGATGCATAATGGCGGTATTTCAAGCTTTGCCTCAATCAAGCGACGGCTCATCAGCGTGCTGCCAGATGACATTTTCCTTTGGATTCAAGGATCTACAGGTAAGAGCTTGTTATTAATTTAAAGTATCTGCAGCCTTTTGCATATCCCCTTCTTTCCTCATTGTTACGATGATTTATCTTCAGACTCCGAACACATATTTGCACTCTATCTTTCGCTTCTTCCTCCTTCTTTACTGGCCTCAAATGTACTCGTTCCACCTGGAATAATGAAGGATACAATGCTCAAAACGATCAAAATACTAAACGAATGGATCGAAGAGGTTGAGGGTGGGGCGAGGAAAGAAGAACCTAGCTTAATGAACTTTGTGGTGACAGATGGAACTTCAATAGTTGCAACAAGGTAAGGCGTCTTTATATCTTCTTTATACTCTTCTCGGTTCCTCTGTTTCAACTCATGTGCTCTCCCGTTCAACTCATTTTATTCACTGTCAATTTTCCTCAATGGTTGCATTCGACAGGTATATCAGCTCTAAAACTCAAGAGGCCGCTTCGTTATTCTTTTCTTCTGGTACGAGCTTTGAAGAATATGTGCCCGGTGGGTACCGAATGACCAAAAGCGATAAGCGGGAAGATATCGTTATGATTGCCTCAGAACCTCTGACGTTCGAAAAAGCAGATTGGTGAGTTGAGACCATTCTGATCATTCTGTTCAATCAGATGTTGACTTACTTCTCATTCATCTCTAAACCACTAAGGCTTGAAATTCCAACAAACACTCTTATCATGATCACACCCACGATGAATGTGCTTCAGATACCAATTGTAGATGACTTCTACATCCCCCCAGCAGAGCGATTTGCCAAGAAACGAGGAACAGGATGGGCATTGTCACAGGGTTTCGGGAGCGGGTTTTCTGTAAACGAAGAGAGTTCAGTCGGTTTACAAGTTGCAGTAGCGTGATGTGCTTTGTTTAGTTTTCTGGTGTTGTTTTCTGCAATTTGAGTAAATTCTCTCATATTTCAGTTCTATTAGCGGGGACTTGGTTGCAAGCCGAAGAATATGCCTCTGTATTAAAGCGTGTACACTCTTCGTTATATTCTCAATACCGCATTCCACGTTGAGAACGGTACAGTAAAATTTCCGCTGCTCCACCTAAAGTTGATCGCCGACTACGACTGTCTCGTCTTTCAACTACAGTCCAGCGTCCAACATGGTATCTTTTCAGTGTGATGGTGAGTAACAATATCTTGTGGTCATCTCATCTTTGTCCTTTGATAAGGCAACAGTGTGCTGACTTTATAAGAATCGTTTGGCTTGCACCAATACTCAGCATGGTAAGTCAGCTATACATCCAACGTACAACTGAAAATCAGATGTTCACATTCTATTGGTTTCTTTTGCAGCTCTGATGTGGTGAAGAAACCAAAGGTCAGTTACCTGAATGCACCGCAACGCCTTCACTCATGTCTTTTCTAAAATGCTGAGCCTTCCTCTGCTCAAATAGCTCGACCAACATTTCAATCGATGTTACTCAACGTTCACTTGTTTAGATTGCTCAAAGACTTTCCAAGGGGGATCATATAAGTGAGTTCACTCTCAATCCTTTGCCTTTGTGAGCTAGCTAATAAATTGCATGCGCCAGATCGCACACGAGCTGTATCTCGGAAGCCGAGAAGTATGAAGGCTCGTTGTATCGTGGTGGAGGAGAGGGAAACGGTGCTGGTGGTAAAAAAGGAAAAGGGAAGAAGCAGAAGGATCCGCACCAAGGGTACTCGTACGCTTATGCCGCTGCCCAAATGGCCAAAACTGCTGCTGCTGCTGCATCTGAAACCGTTGCTCAAGGACTAGATGCTATTGCAGCATCTGTGTCCTCAGTTGTTGATTCGACAAAAGGCGGAGATATACACACCACTCAACCAGACGTGCCTCCACCTACTACAACCACCTCATCGTCTACAACGACAACCGACGCTGTAGTCATCCCTTCCCAAACTGGTCTCTCAGCTTATGCTTCTGCATCAGAACCAGAACAGAAAGGGAAGAAAAAGGATAAAAAGAAGAGTCGAAAACTTGGTTTGATCGAATCGACATCCCCATCCGCCATTTCAACTCCTGACGCTGCTGGCGGGGTTACCGTTGCCGCTGAAGCGGTTGCAAAAGGGTTGGATTCTGTTGCGGGCGCTGTTTCTGGGATCATTGATGCAACGAAGGGCGGGAATATGCACATTGGCACGGAAAAGCGAGAAGAGATGAAGAAGAAGCCATCACTATCAACCGACCCGAGTTTAGTCATCCCTTCGCAGTCTGGTATAGATGCATACGCTACACCGGAGGAGCCCAAAAAATCAAAAAAGGACAAGAAAAGGTCCCGAAAGGTTGAGCTGTTCGACTCCACCTCGCCATCCACCCTTACAACACCAGACTTCGTCACAACCGCTGTGTCAGGGCTTTCTGCTGCGTCAAAGGCTATTTCATCTATGATTGGCGGGGAAGAAGGCGGCACCGAGGTATTGAAAGGTGGTGAAGATAGTAAGAAGAAAGACAAGAAAGACAAGAAGGACAAGAAGGACAAGGACAAGAACAAGAAGCGAAAGGCGGAAGCGTTGGAAGGTGGCTCGACACTCGAGTCAGACTCCAAAACGACCAAGAAGAGCAAAAAATCTGCGAAGGAGATTAGAGTAGTTTGAGGTTTCGCCGTGTGCGTTAGATTTAGATTGGCTCTGAACATGGGACGTTGTTGGCGTCAGAGATTATGGGAACAGTGGCTTTTTCTATTTTCCTCTTTCAGTCGAATAGCAAGAGTTGACGTCAAATTATTCTGGGAATATCTTACCCGTTGTCGAACTCGAGCCCCTTGGACGACGACCCAAAACTTTGTTGCTACCAGCTAGCTGCACGCGCTGTCGCAGGCAAATCGACTTCAAACGGTCTTCACTAACAAAATAAAAGACTCGAGCTGAATTGATCTGTGGATAGGAGATTCTATGTCAGCATTTTGGGGCTCTCTTGCTTGCTTTTCCTTCCTGTAGGTTGAGTTTTAACACGGTAGGTCTGGTGGTGCCTTTTCTCCAACCCATTGTCAAGCACGTTGACGAACCGGTCTCAATTTTGAACCAGTCCCATCCCCCTTCTACTTTGATCTCTCTCTAAGCTTATATCAATACTTTCCTCAAAGCTATAGGGTCTCTTTCCCTTCTCCTCTCGTAGAGAGGCAATGGGCTTGCTCGCTGGGTTCTCGAGGAGGCCGTCTGCTGCATCGTCAGGCAGCAATGAGTCACCTCATGGCTCGCCCATGCTGAACGTTATATTAGATTCACCATCTCCAGCAGGTAGCCAGTCATCCCCCACCTTTCATAATTCTGTGTTGGACGCAGAATCCAGCAGGCCTGGCACACTGATCGACAACTCAAATGCCAGAGACAAAACGGGTAGAAAAGGTTCAAAGGGTTTTTTTGGGATCAGAGGTAGTGAAATATCTAGTGTTGGCAGGAAAAGCCGAGGGAACGGTCATTGGGACAAGTCCAGCGACAAGCACGACGACCCCCCCCCTCCCGCGTACTCAATACCTCCAGTATCGTCGTTGCACAACAGCCAAGCCAGCTCAGTAGAAGAGAATCTCGTTCGTCTTTTACCTCCTGATGAGGCCGATGATCGACCAAGCGACGAGATTCCCTGGGTAGGAGTGAGCACTACCAGCACCACAGGTAAGCCGTGTTGAAAAGCTCTTCTCCATACGTACGTTGATGCTTACGCTTACAATAACCGCCGCCTCTGAAATGACTGCTGCACAATTATTTCTTCAGTCACCACCACTACAACGACATCGATCTTCCCCGTCTTTCGAAAGAAGATATCGTCGCTCCCTCCGATTGGTGACTCCCCGTCATCAATTTCAATACCACCTTCATCATCATCATTAGCATCTCAAGTTGACCCACTGAGGCCTTCCTCTCAAATCACGTCCTCAGACGTTCCCAGCGATTTTAGCTACCATGTACCACCACAGCGAAGTCTTCCCCCAACACCTTCTGGCGATCGGCCTCTTCCACCCACACCAATGAGAATACCTGATGGCCTCCGTTCTCAGTCGAATCATCTTGCTGCGTATACCTCAGGTGCTTCTATTGTGGTCACGCCTAGTTCCCCCAATTTGAGGAGAGATGGTGGTCCAGAGTTGGAAGGACAAGATGTGTATGTTCAAAGTAACCCAGGCCAAGTCACTGAAGGCGGATCTATATCACCCGACGTTTTGATGGTTGTGACTCCACCAGCTGAGCATTCGCCGAAATTGAAGAAGAAGATTTCGCATGTCGGTCTTGGCCTGGGGTTTCCGGCTAATGATCACTCTCTTCCACCGTCAGTTCCTGTTTCGCCATCCTCATCAGCCCCATCAACCCCGCCAATTCCAATCATATTCAAAATGTCACCATCGCCGACCAAGTCTACTGAGCTTCCACAGGTTTCTTCAGTGGACTCACCCTTACCTTCGACCGCATCTTCTCCAGCAGCGCCGACACTCGTCTATTCTGACGTTTCAGCCCCAAAAGAAGTTACCATTCCTTCACCTGCGGTACTTCACCCTACCTCACTCTCTATTCTGCCATCATCCTCGTCGGATAACTCGCACCGTCACTCTCGCCATAGAGCTCTAAGCAAAGCAAAATCTCACTCCGCCTTTTCTAAGAAAAGGTCAGCCATGGCTGCTCCTGTTTCACTGCATGATGAACTCGGTGAAGGACGCTCTAGCACTTCCGACACGGAAGGCAGTCTCGCCTCCCCATCGCAGTCATCAGGTCTTCCTCCTGCCGAGGTGCGAAAACTTAGGCGGAGGAGCTCTGATGTGACGCCTCGAATATCCAACGTGAACAGAAACATGATTCCAGGGAGTCAATTTGCGTTCCTTGACTATGCTCATCAGCCCTCGAAACCCACGAGAACCGCTTCTGCAACTTCCGAACCAGCGACATCAGTCTTCTCCGGAGATTCATCTGCACCTTCATCAACCCAATCGACTCCCCTTAGTCGCAGAGTGACTTTATGGAGTAAACGTCGCACAGTAACGGCTCCATCCATCACTACCATCCCCAATCGATCCAAAGGCGATGTGGGGGCAGAGAGCAGCACTACTCTACCTCTGGAAAATTTTGTGTTACCGCACTTTGATCTGGGACGGTCGTTTATGCTCGATCAAGAACGGGTGTTCGCTACTCCAGATCAAGAGAAGGAAGAAGTCCTCCGAGATGAGTCGGCCCAACAAACTCTTCCAAGCAGTGCGACTACAAACGGGTTGTTCCTTGGTCTAGAGAACGTCATGAAACCCGTAACGCCTAAAAATCTTCCGTTTCAACCTTCCTTAGTAATCCCTGGTTCAAATGCCAGTCTGGAGGCTAACGAGCCTGTATCTCCAGGAAGCTCCAATCTCTTTCGTCGCTTGTCAAATGCCAGCTCTTCGACTTCAGATCAAAAATCTGGCAAAAGTCCAGTCTTGTCTTCAACAAGCCCACTTAAACGACTATGGGGCCCTCAACGGAGTCACTCATCAAGCTCGCTTTTTAACACTCTCAAGGAATCGGAGTCCGTCAGTCGACCGAGGAGCACTGGCCGTCCGCGGTCTTCAACGATGCAAAGCACCACCAGCCTGTCATCTTTTCCTGACACAACTCGTGGTTCCTCATCCATGGACCGGCATCGAGGAACAAGTAGCAGCTCGCTTGCTCCGGAATCTGCTAGTGAAAGGTTATCTGAATCTACGCCTCGCAGAAACTCCCTACTCTCTACCGCCAACCAGTCTCCCTCCCAAACTCGGCCCAGATCTGCAACATCGTCAGGTATTGAGAACCGGGACTCCCGCTTCTTCAGTAGCTCACCCAAAAAATCGTCTCGTCCAGCAGCCCTTCGAAAGTTCTCTTCGGGAGTTTTTGGTTCCCCAACCAACAATAGCTCTCTGTTCCCTTTGCCCCCTCGACAAAGCTCGTCGGGCAGCTTGTCTCCAGGATTATCTAGCCCCAGGAGAGGCTCTTTCGTCGATTCTCCCAGGGGTTCGGCTGATGTGAAGAAAAAAAGCTCTGATGTACCTGTAAAGACTGATGAAGAATCGAGTGAAGACTGGCTAAGAAGGTTGCTGGAAGTTGTGCCTCGATCTGAAGTCGCTAATGTTTTAGCATCAAGGTCTGTTTCGTTTTATCCGCTAGCTCTGGTTTCCATTCTAGCGCATCTGACTCCTAATTCATGCCTCTCTTGTAGTACTGATGAGTTCTACAAATCAGCCCTGAAGTCATACATGAGCTCGTTTGACTTCCACGATACACCTTTGGACATCGCTCTGCGACGCCTATTGATGGAGATTTCGCTTCCTAGAGAAACACAGCAGATCGATAGAGTGATGGAAGTCTTTGCCGCTCAGTATCAAGAAGGGAATCCAGGTTTGTTTCTCGGAGCAGGTTAGTCTCTAGCCATATTGCGGTGCCACGTTCACTTCCCCTCTCTAAACCAGCCCATTTCTTTCAGATGATCCATACGTCCTGGCATTCTCCCTGATCATGCTGCACACAGATGCATTCAACAAAAGCAATAAGAACAAGATGTCGAAGGTGGATTACATGAGGAACACTCGCATGGAAGGAGTTTTACCAGAAGTCCTTGATGTGAGTTTCCAAAGACGAAGACAGTAATGCTTATCAATAATTGATAGCTGACGCGAATTTATTTATAGTGCTTCTTTGACAACATCACCTTCACGCCTTTTGTGTATATTGAAGAGGACACTGATATTATGGGTCTGCGAACCAATCTTCCCGAATCACACTCGTCTTCATCGTCTGCTTTCGTCAACAGTTCCTCAAGCACAACAACAGCAAAGAACAAGTTAGATGTGTACCATCTCATCGCTCAAAACCAGCTGCATACGCTCCGAGCTCAGGTCGCAACTCTCATCCCTAGATCTAGTCCTTTCTCAAGCCACGGCACCAAAGCTACTTTCGACATTAACGCACTCCACTTGACCTTTGCGGAAGCTGCTTTGTTCGAGATTGGTGCATCATCCACCAGCGGCACCAGATCTCGTGCTGCATCCGATGCTGGACCGACTAGCAGACGATCTTCGACTATGTTCGGCAATTCTTTACCTCAGAGCTCTCCCAGTGCCCCAGCGACTGAGGAACTTACTGTGAAGCTTGCAAAGATTGGTGTTATTCTTCGTAAAGGTAAGTGTTGATCTGGGGTTGGACTTCTCCGCAGTAGAGTGATTTATTCCTCGCTTTCCACATCGCTTTCCCAGACGACCTCGTCGAAGGCGGCCGAAAAGCATCGAGTCGGAAGTGGAAGGAATGGACAGTGGTCCTTACAGGCTCTCAACTCTTATTCTTCAAAGACCCAATTCTTGCAGCATCGCTGCAGGTGGCTGTCTCCCAGTCCGCTAGTAATCGAAGACCCTCCGGCGGAAGAACATTGCCTCGTCTTACTAATTTCAAACCTGACGAGGTGCTCAGCGTGAAGGATGCAGTTGCCCTAGTGGACGCCTCCTACAGCAAGGTAAGCGGTAGTAATTTTCTGTCCTGCCTTCGTCATTGAGATACTACAAGGTCTGAAGAATTCTCTTGCCGACAGTACCCGAATGCTTTCCGCTTCGTTATGCCCCATCAGAGGTCCTACATACTTCAAGCGTCTTCCGAGGAAGAACTCAATGAATGGGTGTCTCTCATTAACTATGCTGCAGCTTTTAAAACTGCCTCCATTAGGATTCGTGGGCTAGGCATGACGAGTAGCCAAGCTGCACTTGCCGGAGCTGCTGCTGCTGCTTCACATGCTCGCGCAGTCAAGTCTGAGAAAGCAGGTATTCCACCTTCAAGTCCGCTGTGGATCAAGAATGATACAGATGGCACTTTCAACCCATTTTCTACCGCGTTCTCAGCAACCATGAACCGGGATGCTAGTCAAACCAGCACTCCAAGCGCTTCTCCTTCCAAAGCGATACTCTTCACTCCAAGAGTGAGGTCAGCCAGCCGACCACCTCCCATTGATCTAGAAAGCCCTGAACATAATGCGCATGAAGGAGGCCAACAGTTGGAGAGTGCGTACATGGAGATAAAAGCCGAGTTGGCGGCTGGTCGAGGAGGTGCTACTAAGCTTAGTGTCAGCCAACAGGAGGAACTCAGATCAGCCAGAAGTAGTGTCGATCGCACCATCACATCGGAGAGAAGCTCTTTTGAAGTTTCAACTGTTAGTGACTCCTCTGGTTCGAAACTCAAGCTTCATTCATCGGACAGCAGTGTGCACGCATCTCGAACTGAAGCCTTGAAGGTGAGCAAACTACGAACACGGTGTAAAATTAATCTTTAAGACTCATCTTTCTTGCTTTTTTTTGTACCTCTTGCCTGTCTTATCTAAACAGCTCAAAATTACGACCCTTCAGGCGAAGATTACCACTACACAAGCACATCTGTCCGAAGAGCTGAGGGTAGCTCGAAACCTGGCGGTCTTGACGCCATTTCTTCGTTCAACTCGCGATCGCATTTTTTTAGCTGCTCTGCCTCTTTCAAAGAAAGTGGAACATCTAAGGATTGATCTGTGCCGTCTCAGGGTCTTCGAGGAGATTTTGGAAGCCGATCTCCTAGGGAGCGAAGAAATGTTCAGGAAGGTGCTGTCCAGCGGATTCCAAGCAGCACAGGTCACCCTTCGCCAAAGTTCTGAGCAATATGGAGAAGAAAGCGTTGGGCCGATGGAAACAATGGCTTCCCTTCCACATCTGGCAGTTCATCACCCTGTACATGACGACGAGCACATCCTCGCTCCGTCTCCAACCCCCATTACTCTCACTGCACAACCCTCGCACCTCAATGCAGCAGAGGCTCCAGTACCATCCCATCCTTCAGCTGCGCCTTCGACATGGCAGTCGAACCGAAGGCAGAGTCGAGCGGTGTCTCTGCTTTCTCATCGATCATCTCACGCCAGCTTCCACTCTGCTCTCGAAGATCCAGAGGACTGGAACCAGGGACAAGATCTCAGCTCAGGCATTCAGCTAGAGTCTGGTGCACATGATCCCCCAACACCCCGGTTCCTTGGAAGTGTAGGCAGGCGAGGATCTTCTACTCCCTCGGTCGTCGCGGTCGGTCACCCTCACACAATTCCTAACGAAGATGAGCCAGTTGCTGAGGATTGGGCTGAAACCAAGGCTTCAAGGCGGGTCTCACTAGCGAAAGTTCCTTCAGTCCGATTAAACAGAGAATCACTGGATTCTGTGCAGATACGCTCAGGTGGCCCAGACGACGAAACGACCGTGGGAGAAAATGCAGGCAACAGTCGCTAGGACATTATTTTCTCTTCTCTCTGTTACAAAAGGACATTTTCATGAGATCTTCGTCACAATGCTAACCGGCATGTACTTCTGCTCGTTGTATCTAATTCATCTTGTAATCGTAACAAGGTTTCACTTCACCTCTCGTCGCAGTGGTCAATCAACTTATCAACTGCTGCTAGGCAACGAAATTACTAGCTAAAAAAAACTTCCCTGAGTCCATGTGAAGATCCTTTTTGGGCAGTGAAATGGGAGTTGAAAGTGAGTGTCAAAAGAGCTATAAGGGGCAATCAACCGACTTCTTCAAACGAGCACCTCGCTATACAAAAAAAGCAGTCCACACAATTCTTCTAAATACCAACAGTAGAGAACCTCTTTATAAATAAAGTACCAAATTGTCCCACTGTCGAAGTCTTGATCCTTCTGCTTTCCAGTTCTCCTAAAAAGGCCGTCACCAACACTTGAGCTGGTGGATCCAAATATACCGTTACCTTCAGAAATACAGACACTGCCTCCGACAGCAAGCGTATCAGGTAACCGTCCGTCTGTTCAAGGCCATCGAGCACCTCGAAGACCCATCTGCTAGTAAGCATGGTGGCGGTACTTATTCTTCGTTCAGAGAGGAACAACGCTGCAAAAGCAAACCTCCGAGTTCCAAACGTTGGGTCACAGTTTGAGGAGGTAAAGCTATCCCAAAGCAAGGAAAGTGCATCCTTGGATACCAGGTGGTGACTCTCTCTCAAGAGTTTGGCTTGTAGTGGGGTTGTCGCCGAAGAGAGGGAGAAAAGGGATCTGACATGACTTTGAAGGGGAATGGAAGGCGATAAAGGTTGAGAAGCAAAGATATCGAATGAGACGAGCAAGGCGGAGTCCTTAATGCGCTTCACGATGGCTGGAGAGTCGATGGAAGATCCCTGAGAATAAGGGTCGCTTCCCGAGGCAAACAAATGAGTTACCGTCGGTCCACTGACTTGAAGAATCACTTTGGGGCAAGCTCCCAGTAAGATCTGGAGGACTTGAAGATGGGAGGAAGAAAACACGCTGCCGAATCGACCGTAGAAGTGTTAGTAGACCAAAGCAAACTTGAAAAGGAGATGAAAATGTCTTACCCTAATCTTCGAATCTCCATCACTAGCCAATTGAGAACTCCAGGTAATAGCCAGTTCAACAGCGGCTGAAAGAAATAAGAGAGGCCAGAAACAAGCCCGTCGTGGTCGATGACCAGCTTCTGGAAAGCCAAGATTGACTGAGAAACAATAGTCGTACTCATTTTGAGCAATGAACGAGGATTTGTGGCTCTGGAGAACACAGTGGTCATTAAATAGTTGAGATGAACTATGGATGCTGCCAGAAATGAAAAATGGCTTACCGTAATATGTCGTCCGATATCCCATCAGAACCGTAAAGAGCAGTTACCCAGCCATTCAACAGTTGAAGTGATTCATCACCAAGTTTCTCGGGAAGATGTACTTGGGTGCAAGCCCTCAAACTGGAGGTAGATATGGTCTTCTTCAGTCCGTTGAGGTTGAAAGTGAAGACAAACGAGTCGGATACCTGGATAATCATCCTGTGTCAGACTTCTCGAGCTCTGAAGAGCATCAGTTGGAAGATAATAACTTACTTCTAGCAGCCTCAAACTTGTTTCGACGAAGAGAACAATCTCACCATACATCGCGAGCGTCTCGTTGGCGTTGCCATAGCTATCGCTCTCGAAAGATTCGATGAAATATAGAAGTCTTCCGATGACCTCTGATGGGTCTACATGCAGATAGAGAACTGGCAAGTAGAAAGGGTTGTTTATGTAAAACTGGCAAAGATGAGACAGCAGATAGAGTTCACTGGATGCCATTTGCTAAACAGAGTATGATAAAGTAAGGCGAGTGTTTCAGAGATAGACCAAGGAAGATCACTCACTTTCGCAACAACATCAGAAACAATTTTTTGGGACGAGAAATCCACCATCATCTTGTCAAAGACAAACGTCTTGAGATCTTCAGACGTCGCATCGAGCGACATTTTACCTTCCAAGTACGACTGCTCTCAATGCCAAGAAGAGGGCGTAAGTCAGCAATCAAGAAGCTACTCTAGGTAAATCAATCTTTTCACTCACAATTAATCCGCTCTCGTCTCCCTGGGCGACATCAGCTTCATCACCTACAGTCCACTGTACTCTCGGTACATCGGATTCAAGGACACCCAGCTGAGTCGTCAAATCCATCTGTTGAGAAGGCGTGATGAATCCCGCAGAGGTCAATTCACTGAGGAGAACCTCCAGTAGGTTGGGGTATCTAAAATTCTCAATAATCGCGTCGATTTAGACCACAGCCAAGGAAGATGAGAACTGACTTACTTGGGCAGATCTTCACTCCCTTCATCTGTCTCTAATTCAGCATCCAGATCGAGCTCCATATCCATCCCGAATGTCTCAATATCGTCGAGCCCGACCCCGCCTGAACCATGTTCGCTCGCAGTGCCTCTCAGTGTCTGGAGCAGGTCCGACGAGAAGGTCAGGTATTGGCAGATTGGATCCGCCAGTGATACAGACAGTCCCAACTGGTTGACAACATCCTTCAAAAGTGGGAACAGTCGTCCAAACACCCAGCATCGGATCCAGCTCCTCGATCCAATGGCGTTGAGGGACTTGGAGGCACTCCCCTTCTTGGAGGTGGTGACGGCTTGTATCGGAGAGAGCTGCAGAGGGTCCTGCGCGGTGAGTTCAGCGATGGAGGCTTTGACGAGGTTGAAGATGATGGATTCAGGTCGTCCAAGGGAAGGCGGAGCGAGGTCTGTGATCCATGTGTGCAGGATGACGAGCTGCTCTTGGGGTAACGATCGCCGCAGAATGTCTAGGAACTCGATGCTAAAGGGTGACGGTAGGTCTGACGGTGAGGGTTCAGGTAAGAGTGTGGATATTGTCATTGGAAGGGAGAAGAGGTCTTCGGACGTTTCTGTTTCTAGTGGTGGCTGAGATTGATGCTGGGAAGCTGCTGTCAAGAGATCCAAGTTGGCTAGCAAGTCGACATCCCCATCTTCAGCCGTGACACCAGCCATAGCAAAGAGGTCCATGTCATTCCCGCCTGAAGATGATCTTCCTGTCAACCCTTCTCCAAGCATGCCAGGCATTCCACCACCGACATCGAATCCAATTCCAGCCCAGCTCCGCATAGCGTTCTTGAGCATGACAACCTTGTCTCCAACCTCCAGATTCGCCAGTAGCTCTTCTTTTGACTCGTTTCCATTGATAGTCGGAAACCAGACTTGGGGTGTCAAGCTGAGGATTTCAGTAACTTTGTCGACGACGGTGATGCCTTCATAGAGGACGTCTTCGGTCGACGGTGACGGTGGGAGTAAGGATGGAGCTGTAAATATGATGGCAGCCAAGTCTATAAGATCTGGTACTGATGTTGGGAGGAGTAAGAGGAGGCCGTGAATAGCAGCTGGAGGCAGTTGGTAGTCGTTTTCGTCACCGCTTTTCGAAGCTGCATTGTCAATTGTGAGTTGAGCTCTAAGCGCGTATGAGATGATAGATGGGAGTGATTGTGACTGGAAGGCGAGAGGATTGTGGGTGGTGATGTGAGCGAGGAAAAGGGACGGGTTGAGGAGCGGGTCTGGCGGTGCAAGGGCGGTGGTAAGGTATGGTTCGAGTAACAAAGCATCACCGTTGTCATTGCTGTCGAGATATCCACTGGCAAACGTTTCTAAAGCAAATGGGGGAGTCAGCCTATTGTATTCAGAGAGAGGGAGAGACGGAAGGAATGGTTTTACCCAGCAGTTTGCTCGGAGTGAGCTGACCCGACGCCAGTTTGGCTCGGACGAGAGAGCTGTAGGCCTTTGGGTCGACAGAGTGGGCAAGTGCCTTGAGCGTAAGCTCATCGACCGCCATCCTCACTCACTCTCGACGACGATTGGCAGTCGTCGACAAACTGTTCGCGGAGAGAGCCAAGCTGGAGTCTGACACTGACCCAGCCCACACAATTTTTGTCTCTATACACTCTCCTTTCACCTTGGTTACTGTAGACAGATAGGAACACGACATAACACCCAGACGCAATTATGTTTATTTTCACCCATCCATCGTTGTTTTGTCCGACTCTAGCCTCGCGACCCTCATCAGCTTCATCAGTTCCCTCCCCGCCCTCGAATGCTGGTTCAGACCCCCATTGAACGCTCTGCTTGCATCCTTCCATATCAAAGCAGGGGCCTCTTGGTGTCCGTCTTCTCCGTCTGACGACGACGAGAACCCTGAATCGGACGCATGAGGCGAAGGCGAGAAAGATGGGGGAATACAGTATCGCTTGAGCACCTCCTCTCCTCCAGGCTGGAAACAAAATGAGATGAGGGGACATTTCTCTCTCTCAATCGGCAGGACGAGTCTGGGACTCACATGCTCTTCCAGATAATCTGTACAGTCCACCACGAACCCATCCACGATCAACAACCATCTCCTTTCTTCCCCTTCTCTTCCGACCTGCTTTGCAACCTCCGCTTTACTCCAGACTTCAAACTCACTCTCATGGACCTCAACCCCCCCATTTCTCATCATACTCTTCCCTCGCTGGAGCAACATCCACCCTTCAGCGTCATCAATCGCCCACCGCGGCGTCGTCTTGACAGTAGGGACCAGCGGCGTGTAGTGATGCAGCACATAGATCATCCACTTTGAGGGATCCCAGTCGAAGGAGTGTGGACCATTGGCGTAGTCGGTAGGGAACGCGTGGTGATAGTTGTGGTTGCCTTCGCCAGAAGTACAGAGCGCTATGAAGACGTTACCTCGGGAGGTGTTTTCGTCGGAATACAGCTGCGGACCCGTCCAGTGAGCAAGTGAGTTTATCATGAAGGTAGTGTGCCAGACTGTTTGATTGTCAAAGATGACAGACGATGAGCGAGCGTTGCCAGACCATAGCATGAACCAGGCTCACTGAATAATCTCGCAATCAGCCCACC
>MVAQ01000274.1:0-25539 GCA_014825775.1 Krasilnikovozyma curviuscula
GATCGGGGCGGGAGGGATAACCCCTCCTTCCAGAGCCAAAGTGCTTCCTTGGCTGAGCAACGTCGCTACTGGTCTACCTGCTAGAGATTCTGTGGTGGAAGATGGTGAGTGTTCACTATTCTTTGCTTCTTCCCCCTCTTTCGATTCGAAACGCTCATGAAGGGCTGTCTTCTGCTCTGGTGTTCCAGTGAGATCGCCAGACTCCAACTGGTCCTTCAAACAGCAGGAAAACCTCAATCATCCAATCTCCTTTCCACCATTGAATGAAGGGGTTTCTATTCCAAGTCCTCAAGAGCGCGAGAAGCGACCATTTGGGTCAGCCGGCGTGGCTAGTGGTGGAAAGGCAAGAAGCCGCAAAGGGTCTGTGGGAGATGAAAATCCAGTCAGTTCTCTGCTACCTTCAGGTACGAGAGAACTTAATATTTATAACCTTGTAAGTTAAACTTCACCAGCCGACACCACCAGCAAAATCTCCACCTCCTGTCCTGGCGCAACAACAAAACATAGTATCTCAGAAACCTACCGCTCAGCGTGTCACGATGTCTTCCTCTGGGCCGTCCTTTGGAAACCCTGTACCTCAAAGATATACGTTTGAACAAGATGAAGGACCAAGACTACCCCCTTCCAAAAGAAGATCTACCGGAGGTGACGTCCCAAACTTGAAAAGCGCGTACTATCTGAGGAAGATATTGAACGAAGAGGTGAAGAGTCCGATCTTGGTTCGATCCGGAAGAATTACTTAATATTCAACTTACTTTTTTTTCGGTTTCTTCCTACAGGACGCAGGTGCAGAATTCATGCGTCCAGAATCCAAAAAGAAACTCGATGAAGGCTGGAACGCTTCCGACAGCTCTCAAAAGAGTGCCAGAAATCAGTTCATATCTACAACGAAGTCGCAGGAAAATCGCATAAAGAGAAAACAAGTTCCAGAAGTCTTGGAAGAAGATGAAGGACCGGGCAAGACATCTCGTCACAGTCTTCCTCACTCCAGTAAAACTGCGATTCACCGTGTTCGTCAAATAAGCGCTCAGAAGCAGTCTGATGATCTGGGAGTACGACATGAACAAACCATCTATGTTTCAAAACCTCATCAGGATCAAACTTCGCCTTCGTCGACCGGCACGATCAGGCCTTCTTCGCCACTCGAGGCTCATCCTCACGATCCCCACCATTCAGGGAGACAACCCCGTATTCCATCGAAGGATCACAGAAACCTCGCCTTCCGACAGTCGTTCCTCCATGATGATACATTGAGACAGCTTCTTGCTGTGGTTGGGAGAGACGATGTTGGCGAAAGAGCAAAGCAGATTTTGGAGCAATGCGTGGTGAGGAGGATTGAGGAGATTGGATTTGAGAAAGCTGCGGAGAGCCTCTCACCCACAAGTCCAACACCAAGTGGAGTTGATTTATCTGGAGTACGTCTTTGTAGTTGTTTTGACCTGACGTTTAATTGACTTCGAATCTACTTGGCTCAGTCGCCTCCCTCATGGGCTACGAAGATATTTGATCTGCTCCGAGCTACCTCTGAGAGAGTAGATGATCTCTATGCTCGTCAACAAGCTGGTAAACCTCCTCCATTGACTGTCGATGCCGTTGGGACCAACTGCATCGACAAGGATGAACACGCTCAACAGATCCTTCAAGACCTTCTTTACTCAGACCAACACCATTCAACGATAGCCCCAAATTCCAACAGCCCTTACAACAAAGTTTCTGCTTGTAACTTCCATCCAATCGGACCAGGTTCCCCTCATCAGATAACTGACGGAACCACCAGTCCAGTTTCTGATTCAATGCCACCTCCGCCATCACCATTCAGAAGATCTTTCAACAAGGATGATTCTAGTCCGAGTCGAACGTACTCGAAAGCTGATGGACCGCGCCAAATTCAGCAGCAGGAAGGTGTGGCTGGTCGAGATACCATCTTCGACACTGAAGTCTCATCTCTGATGCTAGGTAGCTCTGGAATCCCAAAAAATGGCCAGATTCCAATGATCAATGTCCAACCACCCAGTACTCTGCTTGACTCCAATAGTCGGGATCGCACTGCTCGATATGGCTCTAGTGAAGATCACAGTAACGACTATCAACAGAGTCAAGCTCCGTTGTCAGCTGTACTTCCAACTCAGCAGTTACAAGACGAGACGAACCAAGACCCTGGTCCAGATGAGGAAGAAGATGGAATCGCGATCGAGCTTGTTTCACCTCAACGAAGCAATACTGCTCAGCCTCCGACTCAGAAACAACCAGTTTCAGCACAGCCGATCCAAAGATCACCAATTCCACCTATGTATGTTGTACCACCTTCGCCAATGGTCCTCTACAACCAGTCCCCTGAGAAGAAACGTGGTGAGAAGCCACCGAGCGTGTCAAGTACTGCCGTTGATCCTTTGCTGCATCAGCTACCAGATCCTAGACCTTGGGATCTTGTCACTCAAAGATGTGAGTGTTTGAGTGCTCTATGAAGGTTCCAGTTGATTCTTACCACTGATAGAAAAATCCGTGATTTGTTTGCATTGCGTCGGACGACAGTATAGTACGTCTGTCGTCCATTGTTTCTCCCCTCCTTCCAACTTCCCAAGTTGAAACATCCGTCTTTTATTCTAACAGCGACTGGACCTTGATCTGGACAGAAGACGACTTCTCCAAAGCGCTGGCCGACATCTCGCTCAACCGCCAAGTCAACTCGTTTGCCCTCACCATTTGGCTGACTGTCTCATACAAGAGGCACCTGAGGAAAGTCATCTGTAGCTACCCTTTGTCTTCCGTCGATAAGCTGGTGGTGAGTCCTGTGATGGCTGATCAGTTGAATACTGCTTGTCTGAACGTGAGTCTTAAATCACTTTGCCGCGCTGCTTCGACTTCAGTTTTATATTGACTAAATTCTTACGCTGCTTCTTAAGAAACGAGTTGAAGATGCACGGATTATTTTGGAACAACTTTGGAATCCATTTGGGTTGGCTCAACTGAACAGCAACGGGATGCCTCGAGTCATTTTGGCTGTGTGTCGATACCGCGTGAGTAAGCAGCGTCTTCCATCTCTCAAGTCCATACATCTCTGACCTGTTACCCTTTCTACTCCATTCTTCTCTACACCACCTCTCCTTCCTCTCTATCGCATCCCTACCAACCAGAACGAAGAAGACTCGTGGTCCGTCCACCGGTTCGATCTGCCGACTGGCGCGATGACGACTTACATGTTCTACTCTGGTGAGCGAAAGAAGCTGTCAGACGGAAGACCGTTCAGCTGGTGGTATGCGATAAGGAAAACTTGGCCGGAAGCTAAAATCAAACATCCTGATCATCGTGAGCTCGTCGCATTTTGCGGTTGAAACTGATATCTAGGAACTGACACAGATTTACCCCGTTTTTCTCTAACGTTGTCACTCACTTAACATTGCAACACTCTCTAGTGGTTCAGAAGCTCGAAGTTACCCAGCTTCCTTCTGAAGAGCGGTACGATGCTTCGCTCATGGCTGCCAACTGCTTCCGCAACGTCCTCCTGGGCTTGCGACACGACCGCCCAACGGACCTGAAGAAGCTCAGAGAGCTCATTTGGATGGAGGCGAGTTTCTTTATTTTAAATCCATTCCAACTTGACGCACCTGCCTGATAGAACGCTCACACGCGCAATTTATGATTTGGGGGATGTAGGTGAGGAACTTATTGAGGAGGAAAGGCGAGGGAAGGCTGGTACTGAACACGAGCAATGATGGGGTCGGAAGTGGTGGGAGGATCAGAGATCTAGATGGCGTCGACCTGTAGGTGGACGGGTAAACGGTTGCTGAGAAATACCTTTCTTGCACGGAGAAGCGATCAAGTGACAACGAGCAATTGTCCATCAATACAACACAATAATGTGATCCTTATTTACTGATACTGAGTAGATATCAAAATTTTGTCCTTCATGCTGCCTGCTTAGATTTGTTGCTTGTTAACTTCGGCCTTAGCGTCGTGCTTCTTCTCGTCAGCCTTGTCACCGACGGCGTCGAAGGCAGCGGAGGCTCTCGTTGAAAGCGAAGCGTTAGAGTCCTTCAAGGTAAGAGAGACAACTGGTCAGCAGAGGGTTCGAGGAGATGAGATGTTTCGCGAAAGCTCACCTTGGCGACTTCCTTGTTGGTCTCCTTGGAGGCTGAGGAGGTGGCAGACTGGATGGATTCAGAAACCTGGAGGAGGGTCAGAGGAGGGGAGTAAGTGACTTCGCTCGTGGCTATGCATTGAATTAAGAGTGAAGCTCACGTAGTTTACTGTTCCAGAAACTCCGTCAGAAACAGCGTTGGCGATGTTAGACAAGGTAGCAGACATTGTGATGAGTTGAGAGTAGTTTGTTTGATTGAAACAGAGGTTAGGTAGAGGTATTGGTTTGGTTGAGGAGGAATTGACGAAGGTCAGGCAGACCTGCTTTATATACCCCTCTTCCTCTCTTGTTCCGCAATGTCGTCATGGGTGGTCAGACCTCCCCGCTGGAAACCCACACAGGATAGGCAGCGCGTGGCGAGCTCCGACGTCATGATGAGGGCGGAAAGAACGACGACGAAACGGAAAGTCCCTCGCTGGAACGGTCCAGATCAACTTCGCCATCATTGCAATCGATGACCTCAGTGGCGAAAATAAACACGCCATCTCGACTGACTCCACAAAATCCCTATATAAGAAGCTCAACATCCTTCTTTTTCTAATTCTCAACAAACACATCCACTCTACAACCTTTACCTACCTTTACCAACACATTTATCAATCTTAACTCATAAGTGAGTGGTCTCCAATTCTATTCGTTTCCTCGTGCTCGTTGCTGACGTTGCCCATTCCATCCCATCGCAGTGTCTTCTACTCTCGGAAACGTCGTCAACTCTGCCGCTGACTCCATCTCATCAGGTGTCAACTACGTGAGTTCTCAACTCTTTTCTTCTCTACACGTTCGCACCCCTTACGTTCTGCCCATTTTCGTTGGCTGCCATAGGTCTCTGAGACTGTCCAATCCACACTGTCCGGTGCTTCCAAGGAGACCAACAAGGAAGTTGCTAAGGATTCTGATGCCTCCCTTGGCACTCGTCTTTCAGCTGGAAAAGGTGAGTTTCTCTGCACACAGTACCATCTGCCGCGAAACCTTTACCGACCTCCTCCCCAATTTCGATTGAAATTTCAGACGCCATCGGTGACAAGTTCGATGAGTCCAAGCACGATGCTAAGGCTGAGGCCAACAAGCAGTCTGCTTAAGTCTGCTTGAGCGCATTGAGGCCACTCCTCCCACTGTAGCGACTAGTTTTTAACGAACCCACTATATTCTTGATGCATTGATTAAAGAAAATCCTTCTCTGCGACAATGAGCGAGACATTAAATCAATCTGAGAGCCCGCTCCGGTTGAAATATGAGTTGGAAAAAAAAAGGTGAAGTGGACACCGTCATCGTCGCTCTCGAGTCACAGCGAAACCACAACGTATCTTCTGCAGCGGCCGCCTCAGTCAACCATGCGTGTATGCATTCGAGATATTGTTCGGATTTGGACCAAAAGCGAGATAGGCTTCTTGCAGTCAAAGTGGAATCAATTAAGTGCTCATGCCAAATCTGCCAAAACGAACGAGGCCCTTCCGTCTCTACGTTTATTTCTTACAACTTTCTATTCCACACTCTAAAACCCATTCACAGCCTTCTCTCGCACTAACGGAACGAGCTCGTCCTCCTTCACCAAGCCTGTCTCAAAGAACGTCGTGACCCATTTGTTGACAAATGGCAGCGACGGGTGGAGCCATGTGTTGAGCGTCAGGTCAGTGTTGGTCCTCGAGTAAGGGAAGAATCTAACGTCCAAGCAGAAGTTAATGTCAATTCGTATTGTCAAGACAAAGTACGGGAGAGAGAGGGACCTAATACGCACGCGAAGACGCAGAAGTCGGATTGCGTCGGTTTCACACCTGCGAGGAAGGAACCGTGTTCTCCCCGTTCGGATCGTTCACGGAGCATCGTATCAATAATTGATAGTCTGAGTGAGGATAAGAATTTGGCCAGAAAAAGAGTATATATCAGTTATAAATCCTTGCCGAACATACTGCCAGGCACACGAACGCCGTCACTGTCTAGTGACTGGCCAAAAAAAGAAAGATCTCTAGTCGACGAGGAAAACTCACTGTTTCCTAGTAGCCGCATACTGTTGCTCGCACCACTCGGCGTCACCGTTAAGGGCGACGAGCTCGTCCATCCTAGACTGCCCCACTTTGTCGAGGAACGCTTGGCGCGACTTGAGGTCTGAATTCGGGCCAGACTCAGGGAAGTGGGCATAGGACTGTTGGAAGTGAAAAATACAGAGGAGGGGGTAAGTCGCTTGGGATAGGATGAGATGGAGGGTGATGGTTGATCGAGGAAGGGATTCCGGAGCTTACTGTGTGAACGACGCAAGGACGGATTTCGTGAGCCAGGCATTTATCCACCTAGCACAAGGAATCATAGCCATTGCGAATACTAGTCAGAGATGAGGTAGCTAAGTTATTATGAGATGAGAGAGCTCACCCAGTGTTCCATGAATCGGGCGTGGGATTGGCCCGCTAGGACGTTGTCCCTAGAGGAGTTACCACCTGGGGCAAAGAGAGATAGTGTTGGTGTTGAGTAGGTCTCTTCGAGCTGTAATTGGGCCAACGAGTGTCAATCCCAGGTATGCAAGTCACAGTACGATACAACTGAATTCAGAGAGACGAAACGTACGTAGAGAGCAATGTTGAATGAATCCATGATAATACGTTCTGTTCCATCGTCTTCAGCAACGATCAACGTCTGTGATTAGGAATAGTCAAGTGCGGTCGGTAAGTTTCCAGATCCGAATCACGATAGATTGGCCGCAGACTCACTGGTAAAGTGACCTTGGGCACTTCGAACTTGCGAGGAAGGACTTCCCTCAGCTCCGGGATAGTAACAAAGACAGAGTTGTATTCGAGATTGAGCACTCGGAAGGGCAAGAGTGTTTTCCAGACGTGAGGCGCGAACGACATGGGTTTTTTTGGATCTGGATTGAACCCGAGCTGATAAAGCGTATAAGAGACCATATTTCAAGAATCTTCTGGTGTACACGGTTGACTGGAAGGTGGAAGGGGCGATTCAGGCTGGGTTATCGAGACGGACAAGGAGCAGCGTTCCAGCCGTGGGGGCGAAAACACACGGAAGGGGCTACGGAAGGAACAGTCGCCTCATTTTCAGGGATCAGTCCCTGGGAGTATAAAGTCTAATGTTGCTCTTACCTCTGACCTTCCAACCCACATATACTCTACCTCGATTCTACACTCATGCCTATTGCTACTCCAGCTCCAGCCAGCGAACATTGGCCATCGACGTGAGTCTGTTCCCTTAATCGGTGTCTTTGTATCTTTCCCCCCGTTTCTCATACTTTTGCTGATTTCGATGGCTGCCTTTGCATTACATGGAAACCCACAGCAATGATCGTGGATATACAATCCCAGAGCAAGTCTACGGTACCCTTCATCCGGTCAAAATCATCTCTATCGGTGCCGGTATCTCTGGTATCTGCCTCGCTCACGAGATCCAGGCTCGAGGACCCAACTCCAAGATTGATCTCTCCATCTACGAACTTGGATCTGATGTTGGTGAGTAGAGCCCCCAAAGTTCGAGTATTGGCAGGTCTAGTCCGCTTGGGACTTATTCTTCTTTCTCCTTGCGTCACTTCAGGCGGAACTTGGTTCTGGAACTCTTACCCAGGGTACGTAATAGATATTGACAACCTATGTAGTCTTCTTCTTGTGTCAGAGGAGCTCCTTTGACAAATTATATCCATTTGTCCAGTTGCCGGTGTGATATCCCATCCGTCAACTACCAAATGAGGTGTGTATCTCATTGTACTAAATTCGGATCTCCCGGTGCAGTGCTTACTCCTTTATTTACTCTTTAGCTGGTCACCGAACCCGGACTGGCCCGAATTGTAAGTCGTCATCGTTCGATATGAGCTAATCAGTCTCGCATCTCGCACTCACGCGCTCCTCACCAATTCTAACACTTCGCTTCTATTCAGCTACGCTACTGCTCCAGAAATCCATAAATACTACCGTGGACTCGTGGACAAGTATAACCTCTGGCCTTACATCAATCTCAATCACGAAGTCGTCCACGCGGAATGGTTCAACGATGTCAGCAAGTGGAAGATCACCATTAAAGGACCTGATGGAAAGACGTTTGTGGATGAATGTGATATTTTCATCAACGCTGGAGGTTAGTCATCCACTTGCATCACTGCCCTCATTCCCCAAGCTTACTGGTCTCTATTTAGGTGTGTTGAACGCTTGGAAGTGGCCCGATATCAAGGGTCTTCACTCCTTCAAAGGCGATCTCGTCCATACTGCCCGATGGCCCAAGGACCTCGATTACAAAGGCAAGCGCGTAGCAATCGTCGGATCAGGATCGTCTGGTATTCAGTTGCTGGCGACGGTCCAGCCCGAAGTTAAGCAGATCTTCCATTGGATCAGATCTCCCACCTGGATCACTGCTGCTTTTGCTCAACAATACGCTGGTGAAGGTGGTCAGAACTTCGAGTGTGAGTTCGGCCGTCTTTATAGCACGCTTGCTCGCCGACTCACTGATTCCTCCGTTTACTACAGACACTGAGGAACAGAAGAAAAAGTTCGCTGCGGACCCGAAGCATTCTCTCAAGTATCGAAAGATGATGGAGGTGAGAGTCATCTGTTCCCTCTCATGTTGTGATCAGTGACTTACGTGTGTCTTTCCATAATTCGCAACAGTCCGAACTCAACAAGCGATTCCGGTTTATTGTCCAAGGAACACCCGAACAAAAGGCTGCTCTCGCCTACGCTAATTCTGACATGCGAGCCAAGCTCCAGAATAACGAACGTCTCATTAATGCCATCGTGCCAACCAAGTTCGTCGTTGGATGCAGACGGCCAACACCCGGTAACGGATATTTGGAAGCTTTGCTGGAACCAAACGTCCACACTTTCACCGAGATGTTCCAGACTGTTACAGAGAAGGGCTTCATTGATGCTGAAGGTGTTGAACACGAAGTTGACATCTTCGTTTGCGCTACGTGAGTTCTATTGTCATTGTTTTTTTACACCTGGGCACTCCTTTTTTTTTACGGAAGTTTCTCTTTGCAGTGGATTTGATACATCTTTCAAACCAAGATTCCCAGTAATTGCTAATGGTGTCAACGTTCAGGATAGATGGAAGGATTACCCCGTCGACTCGTACATGTCGATCGCTGTCAAGGACACTCCAAACGTAAGTTCATCTCTCGCCCTCTCTCTCTGTGCTATATTCTTACCTGACCTCTCCTGGCATCTTGTCGTCCTTGAATCACATCCAGTATTTTATGTACTATGGCCCTCACGGTCCAACTGGTCACGGTTCAGGTTAGACGCTTCTTCACTAGCATAGATCGCTTATGTTCTTCACTCACTGACTCACCTTCTCGTATTAGGTGCGCCAATGATCGAAGCCATAACTTCTTCGCTCATGCAAATGATTACCAAGATCCAAAGAGAAAACATCAAGACCATGACCATCAAATCGAAAGCTGCTGACGACTACAACGAGCACCGAGAGCTGTACCTGAAGAGAACCGCTTGGGCAGGAAATTGTTCATCGTGGTTCAAGCCTGGACCAACTGGTGGGTACCCATCTTCCACCTTCCTGTGTTCTGTTACCTTCGCTGGAGACTGATTTCGCTGTCATGCCGACACAGCTTCGCCGGTAATGTTCCCAGGCAACAGAGTCTTGTTCATTGAGCTTCTCACCAATATTCGATGGGAGGACTGGGAGTACGAATATGGCTATTCCAACAACAGATTTGGTTACTGTGGTAACGGTTTCACCATCAGAGAGGAAGATGGACGCGGTGAGTAGCGCCGGAGCATTTTGGAACATCATGTTTTGGCCATCGCACTGACTCTGCCCTTGCGATCCTCTTTGTAATTAGATACAACATTCTACTACGGTCTTTTAGATGGAAAGGATGAACAGCCAGATTATTCTGACATTGCTGATTACTACAGCAACATGCCATCTGGTGTGCCTCCCACGAAGGTGTGAAACAGACTTGGTTTAGATAGAGAATTTCTGGGTAGCATTACTTTTCTTTTGTATGCATAGAGCAAGTACCTCATCATTATCAGGATCCTTATTGCAAGTACTCAGATCCCAGCAAAATAGCTTGCGGACCAGCGCGTCCTGCACCATGCGGGTCCAGTTCCCACCGCTTTCTTTTCTTCGACGTTCAAGAGCTAAAGACAAAAGGATGGGGGGCGGAAGATATCTCAGTCCTGAGGCATTTTACAAAAATATACAGACTACAGTTCTTGGTCAGTTCATTCTATGTCGATTAACAGTTCCTGAGCTGAAACGGATTTCTCCCCCGATATAATGCCCTCACAGAGAACGTCGACGACCCTGATCATCCTCCTGAATTTGGTCGAGGGTTGAGGAAGTATTGGGGTTTCGATTCTGAGTACATTAATCTGAATCATGGTGAGCTTTACGCTGCTATTCCTTCTCAAGGATATTGTCCGCACCCCCTGACGACTGGCTTGACAGGTTCCTATGGTTCACCACCATTGCCAGTGAAAGCTTCTATGAGGGCTAGCAGCAAAGTGAGATATAATTTCCTCAGATATACTCTCTGCTGCTGCCCGAGATTAACTTGACATGAAACCTGAACTTAGGAAATAGAAAAGAGCCCTGACTTTTGGGTTACTAGAACATCAACACCGGTGCTTGCTAAGATTAGAGCTCAAATGGCAGGAATTCTGAATGCTGGAGTGGACGAAATCGTGATGGTCAACAATGCGACGACTGGTCTGAATACTGTTCTCTGGAATATCAAATGGGAACCAGGAGATGTCATTGTTCATTGTGAGTACTCCAGTGTCCCAATAATGACTGTATTTAGTCATTGATCATGAACTTTTACATTTGCTTTGTCTATTTTGCGCAATCAGTCAACTTCACATACGGCAACTTAGCAAACGGAGTGCATTATATTTGTGATGCCAACGAAGGCGTTACAACCCTCAGCATACCTATAGAGTTTCCTCTCCTCCACGCTGAGATGTACTTGCAGGTTGAAACTGCCCTTCTGAACTTCAAGAAAACGTACGGTGAAACAAGGCGTCTTCGACTGGGAATCATCGATGCCATCTGCTCAAGTCCTGGTGTTCGCTTGCCTTGGCGAGAGCTATGCACTCTTTTTAAGACCCATGGTATTATGACTCTGGTAGATGGCGCTCATGAGATTGGACAACAGGAAGTCGATCTCCGCAGCAGCGATGCTGATTTCTACGTTACAAACTGCCACAAGTGTAAGTACTAGAGCTCTTTTTGTATCGTCTCAGAATACTACAAATAAAACAAACTGACAACCACTACTCGCAATCAGGGCTCTTTGGACACCGAGGTTGCTGTCCATTCTACGTCCGTAAAGACATGCAACATCTTATTCGCTCAAGTCTCCCAACATCAGCTGGGTACGTCTCGTCAAAATATCCCCAAGAAGGAAGACAGTGGTCGTTTGTGGAACAGTATAACTGGATGGGAACTCAAGACAACTGTCCAGTTCTTTCCATTCCTGCCGCCATCAAGTTCAGAGAATGGCTCGGCGGTGAAGAAAAAATTAGGAGGTACTGCTTCACGCTTGCACAGGAAGGAGGAAAGAGAATGGCTAAGATCTTGGGGACTGAGGTCATGGAGAATGCAAACGGCGAATTGGGAAACTCAATGGTGCGTATTTGGTTGCCTTCGGTCATTTTGGCGCAGAGTCTGACAACTTCGGTTTGTCTGCTTACCGCGCTAAATTATACTAATAGGTCATGGTATATCTACCGTCGCTGCCACTACCAGTTTCCCTAGCTCATGAAAACCTTCAGAAGCAGACGATGGACGACGGCCTTTGGAATGCCAACATGCGAGTCGGCGCTGGTCCATATCTGCATGGGAAATGGGCTATTCGAGCATCTGCTCAGGTGTGGTGTGACATTACAGATTTTGAGAAGGCGGCGCATATTTTACTGGATATCTGTGAAAATATAAAGGCGCTCAAAGTGTGATGTTTACAAGTAGAGAGATCGAACCAAGAGCCGGGCTAATGTAGATATCACATTTAAGCATCTCTGAAAAATAGTTGATCAGTTCAATACGCAAGGGTACCATAAAAGACTTTGGTAGCCGACTCAATGAGTCGGAAAAAGGATGCATGCCCAACTCAAAAAATATTTCCCCTGCCGGGAATCGAACCCGGACCTAGTCGGTGAGAGCGACTTATCCTAACCATTGAACTACAGAGGAGTTGATGATACCTTCAATAAATTTATAATCATGATCCAAAAATATTCCCTTTCTACTGAATTTCATTAGGGCTCAGCCTAAAGTTTTGATGAGCAAACAAACACTAGGCGCGTAACTCCAAGTAAAATCCATTGGCTAATAGTATTTTATTCATTTCGGTGTCGGTTCTGGATGGGCATTGGAGTTAGATCCGATGAACGAAGTTATGTCGTGACTATCATTTCATATCATGGCGTCGTTTCGTATTCAAGGTTCAAAACACTTTTAATATTCGAGTTGATCAGAGTTTTCGTGCAACGAAAGATTCAATGACTTGACAGCCGACAGAAATCTCTGTCAACCAAACTTTCTCAACAGCGACAGCAACGATGGATCATTGTTGACTTACCTCCTTCGCAAGAAGTGGGATACTCCCTGAGCTCAACCTCTCCTGTAGAAGTGTTGAGGACCGTGTTTGGCTGAACGAAGAGTTTTCGAGGTGGCCTATTACTGATAACGAACTCTCGAAGATCGCCCAGCCATTGAGGATGCGGGGTAGTCAAATCGGCTGAAACACCAAGTAACGGTGAGAAAGTGGAAACTTATAGGAAATAGTTGCGAGAAAACTTTACTGTAGAAGTCTCTCGCAGCTGCACCATCAGCAGTACCTTTCAATACTTGTAGTTGAACACACAACCTGGCAGCTGACTCTTTTCCTCTTTTCAAGCACGCTCCTCTATCAATCTATGGAAGGAGAAGGGTATTTGTAAGTGATTTGTAACAGCCCTTAATAGTGGTCGTTACTCACTTTAACGTAAGCGTTAAGCAGCTTCCCATCTGCCTCAGTACGCTCTTCAACCAGGATCGCAATTCCATCTTGTAGGAGACGCTTCATGATACCTAATCGGGCCTGCATGTGAGCCTGGCCATGCTGCTTCTTTTCTGGATCATAGAAAAGTAGTCCAGACAATCCAGCCCTGGCCATCGTCAGGAACATCGCTATTCTGATGCTTTCTTGAGCCTCTTGCGTTGTGTGCTAAGTAAGAAGAAGCAATGTCAGACTCAGACCAAGAAACCAGCTCAGACCTCATTACAAGAAATGACAAACATACTCCAAAGATCTCAAGTATTTTCTTATTATCAGAGAGATACAAGGCGATGATCTCAGCTCTACATTCCTCGAGAGAGCTGGAAACAGAACCCAATACACTGCCTGGAGTCTGACCAGGTTTGTACCAGCTTGTTATACCCTTTTTTCCAGTAATAGGGTTAATGATCTCGTCCTTATCGAAGTTGAAAGTCCCATCCTCGTTTTCAGTGCAGAGTTTGCCTGAGCCATGACCCAGAAGCTCGTGGATGGCGACCTGGACCTCGAAAGCTTCATTCTCCCACTGCTTGAAGAATCCAACATCATCTGAATGCAAGAAGGGGTATGGTTGATTTCTAGAGAGAAAGATGATGACATGAGTATGAGCGGACTCTTCAGATAAGGTATCCTTGCTCACGGATCTTTGGCGTTTAGGATGTTCACCAAGCTGACATTTTTAAATCCAACCTCGCTTCGGACAGAGTAGTAGTTGGGAATGTTGATCCCGAGAGGAATACCAGCTGTAGTGAAGTTGACCTGCATTACAAAAATGTTGTCAGCCGCCGATCTCCTCGTCTTGCAAGGAAGGAAACTAACAATTTCTAGAGCAGTATAGTCAGGACGGATAAAGTTTTCACGTTCAAAATCTTTACCCCATGGCAACTCAGCGATGAAAGTAGGAGCATCGTCAACCATCTTCTCAAACTTGAGCGATAGCTCTTTGTTGACGATCGCCACGAAGCTCTCCCACTCTGCTCTTGAACCATAAGGATCACCGTATGTCTCAATGAAACCTATTGTGCCACAAAACAAAAAGGGTGGTTCAGAAGCAGCACAAATGGTCTTAACTTAACGCAAACTCGTGCTCACCGATGTAGTTTTCGACTACAGGGCCAGCGTCCTTGACCCAAGATTTAGAGCCTTCGACGTGCTCCTTAATCGATCCGGTCCTAAAGGAGTTCAAATAATGATCAATCATACTGACTTGGTAATCGTTGGCTGCATATTTTTTTGCCTGTAAGAAAGAGTGGCCAAGTTAGCTTCGAGTCGTAAGTAAAGCTAAATCGCGAGTTAGACTTACCTCAGCCAAGAACTGGTTCACTGCTGCTAGCTCCTTGGAATGATCGCCGTGTTTTAAAAGAACATCCACACCGTCTGGACCTGACAGAAGGACCTGCTCTTCGGAATCTTCTGCGCTCGCCCTCCAGACTCTGAACTTTCCTTCTGCCAACTTCTCCACCCTAGTGTTTTCTCTCTCAATATCATTCGCTTCAAGAATCCTCTGAACAACTTCCGCGTCCTCATCAGTAAAAACACTGGGTCCAAAATAATAACCGTTAATATCGCCATTTGACAGTTTACCCAAGGAGGAAGTGGTAGTGGAATAAATTTCTTCAGAGACTTGAGACCAGAGTGCGAGTGATATCTCAGGTGAAGGAGATACTTTGACTAAGGTTTCGAACTAGACAACGACTTGATGAGAAAAGCTGCGTTGCGTGGGCATTGATCACAAGACTCACTTTCTCCTTTGCGATCCTGGGCAAAAACTTCGTAGAACCCATCGACTTATAGTTCGACAAGTTTGAGAAAACCTGTTTCCGCAGTAGGTTAGATGCAAGATGGAACATGATTGAGAAACAGACATAATGTGAGATATACCTGAGCAGACCACTGCAGACATAATTTTCTCTCCTCCCCATCGAACCCAGCTCTCGAAAAGAGGATGTCCAAGTCAGTAAGCTCTCCCGGTTTTTCTGAGTAGATTGAGATCAAGAGATCATGGATCGCTTCGGAAGATGGTGAGATTTGTTTCTGGAAGAGGAAGAGAATGATTATAAGCGAGTGCCTATGAAATAAGCCAAAATAAAAAACACAACTGGAGGGAGATGACCAGTTGGTAATTGGACGAACCATGATAATCCTTGCACCTTTCCAGCCTGCTTCACTCATCAGGTGAGCGTACCTTTTCTCCTTCGAGGTCAACCTTGGCCAAGAGGAATTCAAGTCCAGTGAACAGACTGCAGGATCGAGATCAGCGAGCAGAGTGTTTGGGACTGCCATTGTTATAGAGTGTACAGAGTAAAACTAGTGGGTTTCAAATCAAGATGCGGTTGAAGGGGGAACGATCTTCTCGCTTCGTCGTGACGGTTCCTCAGAGTCACATCCATGTGACTGAACGTTAGAGGTAGAACAGGCGAGGGAAACAAAGACTAAGAAGAAAACACACAGCACTAATGGACCCCTTTGATCTCAAACTGACCGACATTATCCTTCCAATGTCCCCCTGAAATTTGGAAACTCGATTGACGCGGGGGTCCAACGCCTTAATACAGGTCGACCACTGATTCCCTAATTCTGCTGCAGTCGAGCCAACAGCTCCAGCACCATCTGTGACCAGCCATGATTCGTAGCCGGGCAGGAAATAAAGAGCTGTATATCAAAGAAAACCATCATTTTTTACCGACGTCGATCCGTTTGTTTTCGTCCTTCCAACTCAAACCTCGACATGGCCAAAGTCGCATCCTCCTATCAAGACTCAGACGAGGAAGACGATTACTCTGAACAGGAACTCGTAGATTTAGAGGAGGATGAGTTTGAGGAGGATCGAAGCGCTCGAGTGAAACAGTGGCAAGGGGATGAAGAGGAAGAGGATGACGATGAAGAAGAAGGTGACGAAGAGGACAGCCAAGAAGAGGATGAAGAAGAAGGTAGTGAAGCTGAAGCTGGACCTAGCTCTCGAGCCAAACAGAGACAAATGGTACGTTCTCCGTCTCTTGCAGAGCACTGGAGAAATTTGACTCTGAAACGAAATCCACTTGCACCAGAAATCCCTTCAAGATTCTCTATCCCAGATTCCGCTCGAAACACTCATGAAGGCGTCGAAGTCATCAAAGAAACGAGTGCAAGAGGAGCATGAAGACGAGGACGACGAAGAGAGGGACGAAGCAGCCGCTATCAAAGCTGCAAGAGTCGCTGAAGCTCGTAGGCAGCTGGGAGAAATGATGAGGAGTAAAGGAAAGGGTAAATCCATCGAGAGTGATGATGAAGATAAAGGGGATAGTGAGAGGAAGTCGAGTAAGAAGAAGGAGACACGGGAGGAAGAGCGAGAGAGAATGAAGAGAGAGAACAAACACGCGTGAGTCTTCCACCTCCCTTAAAAATTTCACTGTTGTTTATAACGTACTTACGAGTGGGTCTTTCTTGTTGTGTAGCCCAACGATGATTTCGTCAAAGCGACAGGTGTCGCGACATCGAGTCGTTGTGGACGTCCCCAAGATTGTAAGCCGAGTTGCCGCTACGTACTCACGCTCAAATGACCCGCTTCCTAACGCAAACTTTCATTCTCACTACAGGAACGTCGAGACCCTCGATTCTCTTCCCTCTCAGCAGGCGCCGTAAACCCGCATCTTCATTCAGCTGCGTACTCCTTCCTCCCTTCACTGGTATCGAACGAATTGTCAACCAACCAGGCAACACTCAAGACACTGAAAAAGTCGCTCCATGCGACGCCTAAAGCGGAGCGCTGGGAGAAGGAACAAGAGATTGCGCGTATGGAAACGGAGGTCAGCAGATTGAAGAGCGCGAAGGAGTTAGGTGAGAGGAAAGAGAGAGAAGCCAAGAAAATGAAGGAGTGGAAGGACGGAGAGAAGATGAAAAGAAGCGAAGGAAAAGGATCTTGGTTCCTCAAGGATGGTCAGTTGCTGTCTCTTCGTCAACTTTGGGGTTCTGTCGGAATTCTGCTAATCTCTTTCTTGTTTCTGGCACTTTTCACCGCAGCCGAGAAGAAGCAGATTCTTCTCAAAGCGAAACACGATGCTCTTCTTGAGAAAGGTGGTAAATCAGCCGTCAAGAAGGCCATGGACAAGAAGCTGAAGAAGGAAGCTGGCAAGGAGAAGAAGAAGAGACCGAGATTTGATGGTGCGGGTGGTGTTGGAGCAGACGGGGTACGAAAAAGGCAGAGAGTGTGAGGTGTGAACACGTTTGAAGTTGCATGTAGCTCTCACAATGGATTTACATTGTTGTAATGTTAATGTTGTCACCTGCATCGCAAGTCCTTGAATAGCAGCCCCATCCTCAGCAGACAGTTGTATATGCTGTACGAATCTTTCTCTCTCAGTTGAAGGTCCTTGTTGATGACAACCCAGTGTAAGAGTTTGGGCCTATTCTCATCAGGATCCTTCGCCACGTTCAGGGCACTGCTTGACCAGGCCCGTGGACGCAGCAGGTGCTTGGTCTTTCTCTCTGTCACCCTCGTTAGTCTCAAAACTTTCAGTATACCAAGATGGCCAGCGGAATCACATCCTTGTAAGTCATGTTCTCACATTCAAATAGGCGAGAACAGAGAAGTCGTTGCTGATGCCTTCCCATTCCTCTTCCACCCAATGTTGCTTTCATGGCCCTCTCTCGACTGGGCTGCTTCTTTCTCTCTGATCTCTCTGAGTACAGTGGCAAAGGAGCTTTAAGAGTAGCCAAGAATTACACCAAAGGTTACTCAGACACGCAGGTGAGCATTGCGGGATTCATTATCAAGCTGAGAGGCGGGAAGGGGGACTCGTACCATCTGGAGGACGAATGCTGCACAATTGCGTCTGTGAACACGAAATACTTCTGGACAAGCCCAACAAGTGCTTGTGAATGATTTTAGAAGCCAGTGGAACACGGCGTATAGAAAATTGGGAGGGAAGGACGCATGGAATGACGGAAGTGTGCAAGCGAACTGCACACTCCTCCATTCAGAACCTATAGTTAGAAGTAGTTTCGACGCCGGCAATAATGATACTGATTAGACCCTTCTTCTTTCTTTTTGACAGACCAAAGTCCGTGAAGCTACCTCCAATGATCCATGGGGTCCTTCAGGTACTCAAATGAACGACCTTGCTCAGCTCACCTATAATCAGTTAGTAACTTGACCTCGCATGCAGTCCTATCTCCTTCAGTGAATAGAAGAGCTTTCTAACTTGGTGTGTGTCACAGGACTGATTTTGTTGAGATAATGGAGATGTTGGACAAACGTCTCAACGACAAAGGGAAGAACTGGAGACATGTGTTCAAAGTACGACCCTTGGCAGCAGAACTACTGTCTCGAATGACATCTGATGCTATTGTTTTAAAATCTTGGTGACAGGCGTTAACTCTGCTGGATTACATTCTGCACGCTGGGTCTGAAAACGTTGTAATCTATTTCAAGGACAACCTTTATATCATCAAGTGAGTTTTTCTCTTCGACTTCTCGCTTGCCATTGTTACGCACTAATAGACTCTGAAATTACTAGAACCTTAAAGGAGTTTGTCTACGTCGACGATGAAGACAAAGATGTGGGAGCCAATGTCAGACAAAAGTGCGTAGCCTCTCGACTCTAATTGTGTTCAGCGGGCCAAGCTCACTCGAATCTTTCTTTTCCTAACCTCAGAGCGAAAGATATTACCAATCTTCTCCAAGACGAAGCTCGACTCCGAGAAGAAAGAAGAAGCCGTGGGGCGATGCAGGACAGGATGGCTGGAGTCCAACGAGAGAGAACGTCTGAGGACGAAAATAATCACAGGTGGGTTCAGACTGGTCCTGGTATGTCAAACTTTTTGATGTTGACTTCTCCCTTGCATGTTCTCCATTCAAGCAGGCGTACTCAGCCAAGACCTGGCAGGAGTCGTGATGAAGATTCCGATCTTCAGAGAGCCATTGCTAACAGCATGAACGACAACGATGATGATGCTCGTAGAAGAAGAGCTAAAGAGTGAGGTTTTTAATTAGCTGTGGTGACTTTGTTTGTAACCTGACAATGGTCTTTTCTTCTTTGCAGGGAGGCGGATCTGGCTGCTGTCCTCGCTTTGTCAGAGAAGGAGGAAGCCGAGAGGAAAAGATTGGAAGAAGAGAGGAAGAAACAGCTAGACGAGCAAAATTCGAAGGCGTTATTTGACGACAGCTTCCAAATGTACGTGCGCTTTCGCAGCTTTTTGAACCTTCAATTGACGTTTCTTTTTGTCTTCCTAGGCTTGGTAACAATGCCTATCAGCAGCCAATGCAGACCGGATTCCAACAACCAATGCAAACTGGTTGGGGTCAGCCGCAGTTTAACGTGAGTCTCTCCGAAGCTGCGATCGTTATCGAGACGGTCCGACTGACCCGCAACTCTTCTTGTAGCCATTCTATCAACAGCAGTTGCTGCAACAGCAACAAGAGGAGGCCCAAAGGCAGGCATACCTTCAAATGCAGGTCAGTATCAAACGTCTCAATCATCAGCTAAGTTTCCATTACTGATCACATTACCACACACAGTATCAAGCTCAACAAGAGCAGGCTGCTCGAGAACAAGCTGCCCAACAAGCTTACTTCCTTCAGCAACAACAAGCAGCCCAACAACAAATGTTGATGCCTCAACCTACTGGTTATGGAAGTAACAATCCATTCGCATTCTCGCAAGCTGCTGCTCCTCAAATGCCGCAGTTTACTGGTTTCCCCAGTCCAGCACCTCAGCCTGCTCAAACTTCCTTCTTCACCACGCCAACTTCTGTTCCTGCTCCTGCACCATCTCCTGTGAAGCAGGCTCCTCCTCCCAAAGACGACGGAGCCAACTCCCACTTGGCTATGCTTTTGGCCAACAGGTCCGTAGCTTCCCTTGTCTATCTTGTGAAGTATGGCTAATGAACGCTTTTTGTTGGTGTTGAATAGGGAGGACGGCTTGGATACTTTCGGAAACGTTGGAAACCTCCGTATGCCAGCTCGTCATAATACTGGTCAAAACAATCCATTCGGCAGAACTGGAGCTACCGCTGCATCACACAAGACTGGAAATCTGGTCGACTTCTAATGGTTCAGAAGTTGTGATTTGACATTTATACCCAATTACAGTCTCAAACTCTATATATCCTTCTTTCAGTCGGTGGTTTATTATCTTTTCTTCTTCCTGCTTGCGATGAATTTGTAGAAGATGTCATTAAAATGTCATATATTACTCAAGCCCCAATGAAAGATCTTGTCGTATTCTACGCCTTGTTGAGTTTTCTTCTGGCGTCCCTCTGAGCCCTTTTCTCAGTGAGTTTGTACGTGCGAGTGGTGATAATTCCGTGCAGGCCCTGGCCATCGTCTGGGACATTCATGTCTTTGCAGAGACGGGAAGAGTACTCAATCCAGCATCCTCCTTTCCAATTACCTGAGTATTTCGATGCGATGGCAAGACGTCATCAGGAATGGATAACAACCGGTATCGTTCAACTGACACTTACCCAACGTTCCGTGAGCAGGACCAAACAGCCTCCGGGCCCATGCATTTTGCAGAGCTATTTCCTTCTTTGCTATTGCCGGTTTTGGAAGAGATCTTGGAGGCAGAAGGTCTAGCATATAATCTGCTATCCAGTGAGCTTGAACCATGATCAAGATGTGGTTCGCTTTACAGGTTGGAAGTCCTGGTTACGAGACAAGAAAAGGTCAGATTAGAAAACATCTGTTCAGATTACAAACTTTCAATCTTCGGATAATAATATGAGACACACCTGGAAACACTATATCACGAGATTCTAAATGCGAGACAGGTACCATCATGCGGTACAGTCGATAGGGCGCCACTGCAGCAAAAAGTAAGAGGGGACCTCAGTATCAGACCCAGGGGAACGAAAAGAAGCAACTGCAACTTACCAATTTTCTTAACTCGTCCATTCATTCTCGCCGAATAATCTGTTGCAGACCAAGCTTCTGGAAGAACCTGCATAGTCTTGAGTGAGCTCAGGACCTCCTTCAATGCCTTGCTATCAAGATCCGCGTATTCTGCTTCACGTGTTGGTGCAGCTTCATCCGGAGAGTAGAGTATGGGCTAGTTGCGATTTATGGAAGGAATCAGTCAAAAGTCGATGACCGCAGAACGAAAGATGACGACTTACCAGACCAAGCTCGTCTTTGAGCTCTTGGGTCATGTATGGGTAAGTGCCAGTATTCCAACCAGTGCCAAATATCACACCAGCACAGTTCAAGGTAGTTTCTCCAGTTTCACCCTTGACAGTCAAGTTCCAGCTGTCCTTTTCGCCCTCTGCCATCGCGACAACAGCGCCCTTGACAAGCTTTATCTTTCCATCCTGGATCAAAGTCGGGAAAGTCGTTGGACCGGGAAAGATAGAACTCTCACTCCAGAATAGAGGAACGATAGGTCTGAGACCTAAAGCTGCAGGCGTCTTCCATCGCCCCCACATCTCGAACACAGCGGTAGAGTTCTTGATCAAGTTGCGGTGGAAGAAAGCTCCCAACCAGGTTCCATGGACGAATCTTCGCAAGAAAGCTGCCCACCAAGATCCTGAACCAAGCATACCAGTGACAGGATCTCTGAAATACGGTATATGGAGAGTCTTCATCCGAGTGCCGACTGAGAACGCAGCATCGGCTGGTAGACCATCCGGAGATCGAGCGGCTGGGGGTGCAAGGTAGGGCGGGTTTCGGAGGACGAGGGTGACATCAAAGTCATGCTGCAAAATATGTCGTGCAGGCTCTCAGCTTAAGGTTGCGACCCCTCTCGATCATGAAGCAGATGTTCTTACCATCGACAAACGCTCCGCTGCATCGAGGGCACTTTTAGAAGCGCCGACGACTATGACCGATCTCTGGCTTCCCTGAGAGGATTAAAGAGGTGGTGCGGTGGTTAGCCTAGAAGTTCGACGCGACTGACCGACGCGTTGGCGCCGCAGACTCACCACTCTCCCACTCCCATAGATCGCATGCTGTACGCTAGGTGCCGAAAGATTGGATGTGTGGATAGCAAACCTCTGAGTGGCTTCCGACTCCAGAATGACACCTTTCTCTTTGAGAACGAATTTCTCGGTGAAAGTTGGGATGATTGGTGTCGAGAATGTACCAGGCGAAACGATAAGCTTGTCGAAATTCTCGACTTTTGGTGGAATGTCTTCAGATAGAAGAGAGCGAGAGGTAACTTCCCATCTCTTCTCTAAAGGCTGCGTGGTGGAGATCACCTCGGTTGAAAAACGGAATTCACACCCCAGGTCTGTGAGTTGACGAGCTACGTTATTCATGACCTAGATGTAAATTGGTTTGAATCATCGATGTTGAAGGTGGCAAGAATGAGTGGGTTAGTAAAGAGAGAAAGGTAGCTCACGTTGATCATTCCCTCGCCGGTAGCTCTGAACCCTCCTGGTCCAGCACCGAACTCTGGCTGCTCCATAAACAATTTTTCAGCTAAACCGTCATCGTCAAGAAGCCTGGAACCGTGGAGAAAGGGGAACCACAGAAAATTAAGCAGGCGAGCAGCACGAGCTGGTCAGTCAATACGGGGCGGTCTTCTACGCAAGTTATCATTTCGAAATAAACGAACATTTGCGACCAGGAGTTGTTTGTGATGAGACCACGATAGACAGAAGCAGTACTCCATGTTCCTCCTGCAATTCAGAGCACTTCAGTTTCGTCAAGCTATAGGACAGTCGGTAAACGGCCATGGACCGAGCGGCATTCTCACCAGCAGAATCGTTCTTATCAAAGATAACCACCTTGATGTCTCTTCCAACCCTTTTGGCAGTCTTCAGCAAGTGGAAAGCACACGAGAGACCACTGTAGAAATGGCAACTCGTGGATCAGCCCAAAGGACAAACGAATATCTTATCTGTGGGCAGCTAATGAACTCCAGCAGCCTACCTGATTCCTCCTCCTATGACAGCAAACGATGTCTGTCCTTCCATTTTGGCCGATGGATACCTAGTTTCGTTTGAGGATGGGAGTTCTGGGAGAGGCCATCGCCTCTCACTGCTAGCTGGGTGAACTCCAGTCGGCGGATCGGAAGGAACACTCGCGCGCCGCTCGGTCTGATTTGTTTTGGTTTTCAACTCAAGTTTGTAACACGGAAGGAAGGAGCTCCTTGTAGACATTTGGTTTTATCTCAAAGTGGAAACACCAAATGGTGCCGATTCTCGACCCGAACATTATGATGTATGGCGCAGAAATAAACCAGCAAGCCCGTCTTCGCTGATATCTCTTTCCTCACACCTCCCTAGTCGTTCAGCAATTGCAACAGCCAGAACGTGTTTGCACTTTCGTGAAAACGGGATGCATTAAACGTCCAGCCAGGCGAGTGAGACGTTCAGTATGAGGCGAAACTTACCATCAGCTGGGGGTTCACAGTAACTGGCTTCTTCAGCACGGTAAAGGCGAAAGATGGACATGTACAGCATGGTGAAGAAGCTCGTGATCCCACATGCACCAAGTAAGATGTCGTCGTTCCCAAAGCCTACAGAGGTAGAGGTCAGTCTTGTTCCGAAGAAATCCTTTCTCGGGAAGCATTCCCTACCTGGTAAAGGTACATGTTTTTTGGCCCCCTCAATTTGATTACTGGACCAGATGTCTCAATCAGCTGTGAAGACGGTCAAAAGCAGGCGACACGGCTCACCATCCTTGCGGTCGATGATTTCCAGAGCTGCAGCGATCAGCGTCTGATCAAAGATGAACTGGAGAGCAAGAAGAGCTTCTTCTGATACTACAAGACATGAGCCCATAATAAAGGCCAAAGAGGATATGTTTTAGCTCGAAATGCCCCGCAGGCATGAAGATAACGCAAGTACGCACTGTTTGGCTCATTCGGCTTGATGAGCGCCAGCGCAGGATAAAGGAGGCTGGAAAGTTGAAGAGAAGACATTTCAATTTTACATCAGAGAGGCAGCTGGGTCCTCTCTCAGGAAGAATTTCTCGAGTTTGTAGGGTGGCTGACCAGAGAAACATCGTCAACGCGTCCGAGCTGGATTTGATTCCAGCGCTCAAAGTCAATAGAACCGAAGTCCATTCCTCGTCCCAGGAACTAGTTGTATCAGATCTGTAGACATGTCGTCCTCCAGGCATCATCCTTACCCTCGCTCAGTGAGTTTAACCGACTGCTCTATGTTTATTTCCCAGCTACTGAGTCCTGCCTTGCACACAGCCGAAAGCTTCATCCAGCAAGAAACGAGCACCAGCATCTAGTCTATCCCTTTCTTCCCAACAAAGCGAGAGAATGTCAACCAAGACTTTCGACAGAAGACCTCCTCCAAGGTCGTTCTTCGAGCGTATTAAGAACGCGCCTCGAGCAGCTCGAAAATCAGCTCTGAATCACCAGGAAGAGGAGGAGGACGTTGACGAGAGGGATAATGAAGAAGAGGGAAGTGAAGAAGAGGAAGAAGAGGACGAAGAAGAGAGCGAAGGTGAGGCAGTAGCCCAGGTCAACAATAAGGAAGTTAAGTCGACGCCGGTAAGTGAACATATTTTGTCATCTTGAGGCGTACTTTTAGCTGACAAGCTGCTGTTATGTATTTCAAATGTAAATCAGCTTTCTCTCACCCCCAAAGGCACCAAAAATGGACTTCCATCAGTTCGAAATGGCAGAAAGAACGAGTCACCATCCCACACACCGAGCAGTTTTCACCGTACGAGCCCTCCTCGTACCAGAAAGATTGTCAACACTCCCTTCCGGTCAAGTCCGTGAGTAATGCTACCTTTGTCGCAATATCAAGCACAAAAGCTCTAGCTCTGTTTACCCTGTCATTCTCTCTGAGAGATCCTTATCTCTGAAGGGTAGCTGCTAACCGAATTCATTTTGGAACTTAGGCTGCGTATTGAGTACACAACGGAAGATGACAAGCACTTGAAGGATTTCCTATGTCAACTTTTCATCTGGGACGAAGAAACGGATCAGTTCATCTTCCAGCCTGATGCGCTCCCGTTTGACTACAAGAGGACTAATGGGCAACGTGTCGGAATTTCTGGAAATTATTTATATGAAGTCATCCTCTGTGTAAGTCTGAGCCACGTTCTCACTCCCTGCGACTGCAGTTTTTTACCAACACTTTCTCCTTTTCGCCTTCATCGACTTTTATTCTGCACACTTCATACAACCTAACAACAACCCCATTCCCTTCTCTAACCCAGGGCCATAAAGCGACATGGTCTTGGTCAAGCCGTCATACGTGGTCGAGCTGGAGGGAGAGATATGTCAAGCGCCATACAATCCAAGAGGAGGTCAGAGCTAGACTGTCCTCAACCACTAAAGGGAAACGTAAATCATCAAAGTCTCATCTCAAAACCATCAGCAGTAACAGTACGAATGGTCACCCTCCGCCGAAGCCTCCCATCCTGAAGACAAAGCCGGCGTCGAAGCAGAGAGTGACGGTACAATCATCTGCGATGGGTGACGAAGTTGACGAGCTCGAGGATGACTACGAGGAGGAGGAAGGT